>BJBW01020038.1:0-15698 GCA_004320125.1 Scolopax mira
GTCCCAACTCCCTCAGCCGCTCCTCATACGATTTGTTTTCCAGCCCCCTCACCAGCTTCGTTGCCCTCCTCTGCACTCGCTCCAGCACCTCAATATCTCTCTTGTATTGAGGTGCCCAAAACTGGACACAATACTCGAGGTGTGGCCTCACCAGTGCTGAGTACAGGGGCACAATCACCTCCCTACTGGACCTCTGCTGGACACACTATTTTTGATACAAGCCAGAATGCCATTGGCTTTCTTGGCCACCTGGGCACACTGCCGGCTCATATTCATCCGTTTGTCAACTAGAACGCCCAGGTCTCTTTCTTCCAGGCAGCTTTTTTCTTTTATGAGTGTTTATTCCCCTAAATCCCTTTAAAAATGTACTATTCACAATGGTGGCCAGGAGTTTCACGAGTCAACTCTTACTCTGAAGACCTCACTGACTTGTGGAAGACATCAGCAAAATATGTGCAGGTATGAAGACAACATGGACAGATTCTGATTAGCACTCAGCAGAGATTTAGCAGATTGAGTATGAGAGAGGGCAACAGCTCCCAGGTCCAAGCTCCCACTGAGTTCAAAATTACATGGGAGCCAAGAGTCATTTTCTTGTCACTTTCTGATAAGGTGATTATCATCTTTCCTCTTTAAGCAAAACAACATTCACTGCCTTCTGCTCAAGTCTCCTGTCACATTTAAAAGTTGATACAGAAAAGAAAATTACAAGCTGACACAACGTCCTTGAAAGACTCTGTCCCTTTGCTTAGGGGTAGGGAGCTGCAGATCTGCCACTTCTGAGTGGTTATGCTAAGAAAAGTGAGGTGAAAACAGAGAGGTGAGATAAAATAGTGCCTTTGCTGGGATGTGGTCAGAGGATCTGGCCTTCCTCCTGCTGTGCCAACCTTCACCCTCCGTAGCTGGCACCCCTGCTAGCAACCTCAGGAAAAGAGAGAAGAAGTGAGCGGATGGCAGAAACAGCAAGAGATTGTTTTTCTTAGAAGAAATTGAGATTCTTGTCCAACACAGCATAAACAAAGGCCCGGCAGAGGCCTTCAAACTCCCCTGCCATCAATCTGCTCTCTTCGCTTCTCTCTGCTTGAGAAAAAGGCAAAGATTCTGTCTGGAAAAAAAGACAGACTTTCTTCTGCAACGTCTGATGATGATGATCTCAACAGAGGGTTTGGTGAAGAGGCAATCTGGAGGAAAGATTTCACCAGAGGTCTGTAGAAAGCTTAATCCAACTTGCAGCTTCCCGTGCAGATAACAACAGAAGGGATCATGTACATGGACTGTTGTAGTAAGGGATTCTGAACTCTACCCTTATTTATCTTCACTGCGTTTTTGGGAACCAGGACTGACCAGCCAGCCTGTGCATACTCTCAGGCCTACCAAAATTCAAGAGACTTCATAATGGACAAGAAAATGTGTGTTACAGGAATTCCCATTTTATCCCAGCAGACTATCAGTTTACATACTGGAGTAAGACAGTTGGTTACCCATATCATTATCTTTGTTTGCAAGACTTTAAAACATTATTAATGATCACAGATTAATCAATGTCACTTCCTCCTCCCATCTCCCTACCTGCCAGAGAAGTAGTCGGTTTATTAGCCTTTGGATTGCTGCATGAATTCACCTAAACAGCCCACAGAGTCACAATATTGATTGTGCTGCTGATACTTGCAGCTGAGGTCTTTCTGTGGCACCTGAATAGACAAATCAGGTGATGAGAACATCTGCTTAGAGTAATCTTTTTCAGACAGCACCCTGTGATTTATTGGGCTTTAGGAAGAGGATATCTGTGACCTGAGATCAGTTCCCAGCAATTGCGCCATGTACTCGGAAGATTCCTGGCAGAAGCCATAACAGATGGAGAAAGCACTGGGCTCTTGTAGTGTCCATGTAGTGTCTGGCTTTGGCTTTCTGAGGCAAACATTACTCTCATTGGAGTCAGGTGCTATTTATGGACAGTACATCAAATGTTCTGCTAAAGAAATCAACATTTTAGTTGTATACCACAGGTAGGCAAATTGAGGTGGTGGTCAGTCACCCAGCAGGCTGTAATGGGGAGAGAGCTTGGCATTAAATCAGGTTTGCTGAGCTCCAGATGTGCAGAATTTTCCCATTCCTTAGGTGAAAGGAGTTGCTGAGTGATGTCTGTAATTCTCAGACAAGGTAGATGGAAAGGTCAGCATGTGCAGGGAAGAGGACTGGAAACAGATGTACTGACTGGAGGCTTTTATTCACGGAAGTGAATTTAAAAAGCCCTTACAGAAGGAGTCAGAATAAGGAGCAGACTGAAACATGATTTCTTTAAGTAGGGTTTGCCTGATGCCAATGCAATCCTGATATTCTTATCTCAAGGCTAATGTGCTTTGTTTCTTGTGCTTTTAAGTAAGCACAGATGGATTATAAGTCCTGTGCTGTCCTCCTGCTAGCAGCTGGGCTGGGATGTTCAAAGCACTCAGGCCTGGTGTGGAGTGCACAGCTAGGTGTAGGGTGCTGTGCAGACATAGATTATAGAATTGTCTAGGTTGACCTTTCAGACCATCTAGTCCAACCATCAGCCCAACACTGACAGCCCATCACTAAACCGTGTTGCTAAGCAGCATGTCGACCCATCTTTTAAATGCCTCCAGGGATGGCCCACTTCCCAGAGCAGCCTGTTCCAATGTTTGATAATCCGCTACAATGTAGAAATTTTTCCTAATATCCAATCTGAACCTCCCCTGGTGCAACCTGAGGCCATTTCCTCTTGTCCTAAAAACATATGTTCCTTATGAGTCTTTCACCTTCCTTTAGAGCAAGCCATGAAATATTCCAGTGACCTGATCCCACCAACCTTCAGGGGACTGAGAAACAGTATGCCCTCAGCTCCCATTCAGCTCAGCCTGGCTCTGATCCTGCATGGGTCAGATGGTTGTACAGCACACCAGCTTATCTGGGAGCTGGGAAGGGTCAGCACTGCGTTGGCCACAGAGTTCGCTCTAACAGGCTTTTCATCATTGGGCTGCAGTGAGTGGTGGAGAGCAGCTCTCCAGAGCAGCCATACCATAGTACGAGGCACCTCACATAATTCAGGTAGTGCTACAAGTCTTTATTCCTAAAGAGAGCTTTTCCTCATATGATCATTGTACATGGTTTCCTTGTTTCATGATCTCTTTGACCCAAACCTGTGAAAATAACCTGGCCACCCTGTCATGGTGTTGCCATGACAGGTATGGATCTTTTCCCCTCTTTTGAGCCTTCCTCTCTGATATCAGAGAGGCAAAGCTTATCACTCTGCTCCTCCCCAAGCTGTCCCTATGGCATGTTTTTGGAGCTTATGTGTTCTGGGCAGTGGCTTCCATATTTGCGTTGGACATCTCTTATTGGCAAATCTGCTGATTCATAGGATGGAAGATTGAAATGACTGAACATCCAGCTGTTATACACCTTCTGGCAAAGGGGAAGCACCTGCCTCTGTTGGGACCACAGGCCCATTAGTTGAGGCAACACTCAGATTGCTGTTAACTGCCAGTATCTTTTCTAGAAGAGGGAGAAAGCATCTATAGGTTTCAAAGCTGTCAGAAACTGTTTGTCTTTCATAAGTGCCTGAAAAAGAGAGAGAATGCTTTTGAAAAACAGCATTAAAAATTAATGTGCTTTCCCATCCCCCTTCACAGGTGTCTCACATTCCCTTTCATGTTGCAGGGATTTCTTTTGAAGCGATTGTCATGTAAAGTGGTTTGGGAATATTGGCAATAAATATTTTAGAGACCAGATTTCAAAAGGTTTGGTTTGTCATTCAGTAAGTTCTTATTTTGATAACACTTTGTATTTAAAAAGTAAAAAATCCCTGCCCCCTTTGGCTTGTGCAGTATTTGTGCAGCTAATGCAGAAATCGAGCCCAAATGTAGGGCTGCTTTGTAATTTTACGTTCCACTAATTGCACTTGGCATTACTTGCTAACTAAAAGATCATGCTGTACCATGTCTTTTGCAGTGGTTTTCCTTTTCTGCTGGCACTTTAAAGGAAGTGCCCATTGAGCTGATGAATAACCCCAGAACTGTTTTCCAAAGCTGAGGGAAAAGGGACTGCCATGATTGTACTGCAGGATTTTTATCACAAGATTTTGGTTTTTTTAATATGTATTCACAGAAATTCTTCCCCTGCCCCATCTCCTCTCTCTCTCCTGACCTGGCAGGGGGTAGCTTTCCATGATCAGTGCATTATGGATTGCTAGTCAATAAATCTGGCCAACATCTTCAATTTCTCTTCTGTGAAATATCTCCATGTCATGATATTCAGTTTGGAAGCTGAAATAAACCACTTCCTTCAGAGTTCATCTGCATGAAAAATTACATTAAATTCTCATTTGACCCTTGCCCTTAGGAGACAGAACAGAGACCAAGATTTTGTCATCATGCAAGCCGTTGTCCGCTGTTGGTGTATTCTTGGTAGTTTCATGGCTCTTGTGTTTTCTTCCTCTGAATAGTAGCATTAGAACAAGGCTGAGATGGTCTATGAGAATTACACTAATTTGCACTGGCTGAAAAATCTAGATACAAATGGATGGTATATTTCATTTGGAAGAAAATATATCTCTTCTTTCTAGAAAAATTGCTATTTTTCTTACTCTCTCTTTGTCTAGAGACAGAAGTACAGCAGCCCTGAATCATCACCCAGTTGCCTTCAGGCTACTGTTCCTGGTTAACAGATCAGCCAAAAGCAACTGAATTAAAAGCTCCGAAGTGGCTCTTAAAGACCATATTTGTCGTTTAGGAAAAAATTTAGACAGGCTTTTTTTGTTGGCAATTGCATGCCTTCCCATCTTTGTGTTTCCATTGTTTGCAGTCTCTTGCTCCCTGCATCATCGTACCAGTTGTGAGTCAGTATAACTCTCCCTCTTCCTCTTCCAGTCTCCCTAGTTGCTGATCTGTGTCTCTTTCAATTAGATCTTTTTCCATCCAATTTCCTTTCATTCCCTTTCCATACAATTTCCATGTAACTACTGACCTCCTTTAACTCCAATTCCCTAATAACAGACAATCGGGAGGTTACACAGCCCATTTGGATTTATGTTTAATTTATGGGGAAATAGCTCATCTCTCACTCCCCATTCATAAAACCTAACCCTGCCAACACTATTTGCAACTGTTCTGTTGCTGCGTGTGTGCTTTTGGTCCTAACAGCTCAGCCTGCACTTAGGAGTTAGTCTTGCTTTATTGCTACATTTTTGCACATTTTAAAGATGGCTTCAGATCCAGATTTTGTTAAAGGCCTTCTTTTTGTGTGAAAATGTCAGCATTTTCTTTAATTGTCTCAAAAGCTACAAATGTCAAGAAGTGATGGAGGAACATTTGTGTAGCAAGTCCTTCTGTAAGTGTTTGTACTGAGCCAGTACTGAGCCAGGTGAGCCAGGCTCAGCATTTTCCCAGGTAACATAGGACCAGGATAGACTGGGTAGTGGGGAGAAAAATCCAAAGCAAATTAAGGCAATTATGGATGTGAGAGAACCCCTGTACAGGGACACAGTCAGTTCAGTTAGAGCTAATATGTTTGCCTGGATCTTGACTCTTTCTGTTAGGCCATCTCCCCACCTCTGGTCTATGTTACCCAGCATTCTGGATCACAGGAAATGGCAGCAGCCAGTCTATGTTGCCTCCGTATATTCATGCCATGCTGATGCTGGACTAATCAGTTCTCCTGGAGTAAGGAGCTTGGTGTTATAAAGTAAAATAACCAACAGCAAACCCCAACTCAGATCTGGCTGAGCTGCTTAGCTCCATCTCAGGGCTGTTTGTATAAATGCCAGAGTAGATCTTGCAGAAAAGCTTTAGTCTTCAAGTTTGCCAAGAACCACAGGAACGGAAATGCAGAACACTAGACATATACAGGCTTTACCTGGCAACTGCTCACATCCACATCGATGCAGCATGCCCAAAAGTTAAATGGTGCGTGAGAACAGACCAGCCAAATTTGAAAGCTCTGGTGCTTGACTTTTGCATTGATGGGTCCAAGCTGATGCTACATGGACCTAGCCTGAGTGACTGCATCAGCTCATCTGGTACCTATCGAAGCAGTCTGTAGAGAGAAACTTTCCAGTCTGTGCTATGGCACTATGTTGAGGGTGTCACTGACCAAACCCTGTTCATGAAACCACATTGGTGATATTTGCTGGGAAGGGAGGTTTGCCTTGGATGCCTGGTTAGCTCTTAAAATTGTAGCAGTAGCAACATGTGCTTCTTTTTGATGGATGTCAAAAAGAGAATGAGCATTGCAATTGTGGTGGATCGACCACTTAGTGCTCCTGTAGCTCTGATTTCCCAGATCTGTCCCCCCAGCCCCCAGTTTTGGTTAGAAAACTTCATCCTGACCAGGGGACTAGAAAAAAAAAAACAACACACACTTCTTTCCCTGTAAGGAGGTTGTTCTTCCAGATTGTGCTTCCTAGCACTTTTGGGGTTCACCGGTTCACCCATTAAATAACTACTTGTGGCACTACCTGTTAGAGGGACAGATGTAAAAAACCAGTGATTTCAGCTGAAATCAGACGACAATCTTGTTTGACTTTCTTTCACTCTACCTTCCCGCAATGAAAGCACGGATTCAGGCTAACAAATATTTACTGATTTGGGTGATTTTGCTATTGGGGATTTTTTGCTTGATAAAACACTTCCTCTGCAAGCATTTTTCTTCTACGATAAAAAAGGGGAGGGAGGAGGAGGGAAGGTGAGGTTGGTTTCATACTTTCCTAAGTAAAACAGTCTATGATGACACTGCAATTAGCTTTTTTTTTCAGTATTATTCGTATTTGGCTCTCTTTCTGTCTAGTTTTCTAGACAGAGATGACCTTATCAGATGCTTTGTATCTTCAGTCATCTGTCTCACTGATGGGCACAGTTGAGAACTGGAGACATTACCAGAAACTTTGACCATTATGTCCCAGTACATGCAAAGGAGATATGCTGACTAGTGAAGTTCTCCATCTATATCCAGACCAGACAAGTCAAATATTGAAGACAAGCTTCATTTAATGTCCTGCCAGTTTACTTCAGAAATTATAGAAGGGGTATTGATTTAGGCATGAGAAGACATTTCCATTTCCATGCTTGGGCAGTTCAACTCAAACTGCCAGAAGTGGTAGATCCAGATGGATACATCTGAGAGCAATTCAGGAGCTATTACTTGAGGATCTATTTCTCGTATCCTGGGCAGGGACAGGGATTGAAACTATGGACCAGAGGTCTTGTGCTCCTCAATTCATTCTGTTGACCTGTCAGGAATGAGCAATATTGAATTACATAAAAAGCACAACTATCAACAATGCAAAGAATGATAAGGCAAAAGCAATGTGATTTGACAGGAGAATGTAAAAAGCCTTTAGTTTCTGTACAAGGTTATCCAGCCAGTATATACTGCATTTTTATGTTATTGTGTATTTTAAAAATTAATAAAAGATACAATTATGGCAGTATTACCAATGACCTTTTACAAAATTATTCCATCCTGAGTCTGTCAGCATTTCAGAATTGTTTTCCAGGTTCCTAATATTTTTTTCTCCAAATCAATAACATCCAGCCCTGGCAATAAAAGCCTTGCCTTGTTTCTCCAAAGAAGCATTTTGGAAGCACTTTCTGGTTTCCTAGCAATGGTTTCACTGTGAGTTATGCATAGAGCCAGTTGAGAAGATGCTAAGATTTTATGTGGAGTTTTAACTGCTTGCTCTGAGGGACAGAACAAAATCTATTCTGTCTAAAGCCTGTAAATTACCATCCCATGGCTTAGGTTGGAGAACCATTGTTAAATTGAGTTTAGTCTAAATGCCATCTGGGCTTTTGTATTTATTGCTTCTCCAGGATCAGACTGCTTAGGTGGAAAAAAATCAGAACGTACTTTCTGTGTTGGCTTCCCAGAGTTGGACCTTGATAACCCAGCTCTCTTCTTTTGTCTTCTATTCTTGCAAGAGGCACTTAAAAGCGTTCAGTTAGACCATGTTAGACCAAGTTTTTGAGGCAAAAGTCATACTACTTTTCCCCTGTATCATCTTGACAGTTTAGCTGTATCCACCTCCCTAATTTAATGAGCAAAGTAAATGAGAAACAAAGGCACATGGGAATCAGCTAAGTGAGGACTCGCCAGTTGAGTAAGGAAAAATAAACTCCCACCAATCTCTTTTCCCTCTCTTTCCTCAGGACTTTCGTAGGGAATTTCCTAGGGACTCCAGATGTACATATTTTTTTTCCCATTCTTTATGTTTGCTTACTCTCATGGAAGTTTCAAATTCACAACAGAGGCATCTTGAAGTGTACCATAACCTTCATCATGTTGGCTGGTCTGTTAATAAGTGCTGTAGGTGTCCAGGTTGTGTTTATTGTTGGTGAGCAGCGCTCACGGGGTACAGTTATTTGCTATTTTCTCTGCATATGAGAAGCTATTGTCTCTGAAAGCTGCACCGCAATGTTTGATCAGGCTTAAGAAGCTTTTTATTAGCATGGAGGGGGGGAAAGTTACTACTTCAGGAACCAGGTGACCCAGAACCATCTCTGCAGCACAGAGGAAAACTTCCCTCTTTGTTCACATTCCTCTAATTACATTTAGTGTAGTATAGTTTCCATCCAAATTATAGCAATTATATACAAAGATCTTCTTTGAAATAATTTAATTAAAGAGTAGCTAATGCTCTGTGCTTTTGGAATGCTAATGTATTGCCTTCCACTTAGAAAACATTTTTTCCATTAATTATCATTATCACAGAAGAATTTCAATGGCAGAGGATTTTTTTAGCTTGCTTTAATAGATTTAAAAAGCAAGTGGTTCTGGCAATTTTTGTAAAACATGGAGAAGCTGTTTGCTCTCTTGCTGGACAGTTAGCTAAGGGTCAGTTTGAAAAACAACATTTTCCTTGAGATGCATGGGCTGCCAAAGTGTTGGATTTCTCCAGCCCTGTTACCTTCTGGGTTCAGACAAGGGTTTGTGTTTGATTATGTTCTCCCCTCCTCTTGCTGTGTTTTCTGTGTAATAAACACCCAGGTCAAATCCTGAACTATATCCTGAGCTTGTATAAATCTGCTGGACTAAATAAATTGTGCCTAAGCTGCTACTTTACAAGAATGACATTTCAATCATGCATCACATCCAGGACAAAAAAGTTCATGGGAGAGCTGCCTAGCTGTGCAGTAGTTGCCAGACATACATTCTGTAAGAGCATGTGCTAAAAGCAGTAATGGCATAAAAGCTGGTGGAATTTACCCAGTGTCAAAGGAAAGTGGGGAGGGGAGCTGGAGTTAGAATTCCTACTTAAGTATGATTTTGGAAGCCTTCATCACCCCTTCATCATGCTTTTCTCCCTTCTACTCCCAACAAGTGCCCTGGCACCTCATATTGGTATGGTTTCCATGGGTTGATCTTGGTTCAGAATGTGCCTTCTGTGTTGATGAACAGAAATTGCAGTTTCTTCTGTAGCTTTACCTGAATATGGTGGTGTTTCCTATCAATAATGCCCCACAATTAGGGCTACACTATGAAATGTTATAAAACAACAATCTACCTAATAAAACCATTCCACCACACAAATCCTTCCCCACCTACTCATTTCTAACCTGTGTACACCTTTGTCACAGGTTTTCCTTGTACTGAATCCTCTCTCCTTCTTGTCAGCTTCTTGGAGCTTGCCTCTGTGAGGCAGAACTTGTATACAGAAAGGTGTCCACAGCAACTCCAGGCTATCAGATCTCCCCCACCCCTTTTCTCTCCCTGATATCCATGAGTTGAGAGAGGTCTAAATGGGAAAACATGACTGCTGCCTGGATGGTCTCTGTTTCATGAGAAACACCACAAAGCAGAGGCATATTGGTGCAGGCTACAGTTTACAGGAGTAGTTTGGACAGTGAGAGGAAAGCAAAGCCTACAAACCTGTGTGATTACAGTGTAAATTAAGATGAACTGAAGTAAAGAATGGCAGTGCACTGGGGACACAGCAGGATCTGGATTGCAGTCAGTGCTTGGAAACTCAGTAGATGTTTTCTCTTTTGTTTTGCTTTCATAGGGAAATTTGTAAATCGTCTATCTCTCTCCCTCTTTCCTTTTTAGTCTGGAATAATTAAAACAACAAAAACTTTAATCTTGTAAGTGGCATGGGTAAAGATGTAGGTTAGTGCAAGATTTGGTATCAGGAGAAAAAAAGCATTCTCTGCCTTCTACATCTCGCAATAAGGGTGATACAATGATATTTCATGAGTGTCAGAAAAGATTTGGGTTGCAGAACATACAGAATTTTTAAAATATAGAACTTGTGTTTTAGATGAGATTTTAGGTTCTTTTATATATTTGAGATGGCCAAGAAGTTGGCATGTTATGATGACAAACAAGCTTGATTGGTTTGGGATTTTTGTTGTTTATGTGTTTATGTTGCCCCTGCCAATGAGAAGCTGTAGTTTTGCTCATGGCTTTTCAAGTCTGGTCCACCCATCCTAATCTCCTCCTATTACATGCCTCTTTGGAAATCCAGTGGCAACTGATTTAAAAGCTGCTCCTTACTGAGAATATCACAGCTGGCCAAAGGGATAGGAAGCTGTTACTTGATCGAAAACTGAGCACCCTGAAGCACTCATACTATGTTTCTGGATGAATGGAGTTCTTTGTCTGGGTACCTGGCATTAAGCAAACCATGGTTTTGCTATGATTTTTCTTTCTTTGGTGAAGGTGTGAGGTTCCAACATGTAGACTCCCTAAATATTTGTGGTGATGGTACTTTGGTGATATACCATCAGTGCTCATTGTTGCTTTGGTCCTTCACTTCCAGACGCTTAAGCAAGCACGTAGCTTTCCCTGCATGTGAATGAGGGCTGTACAGTTGGAATGGCATTTACAGAGACCTGTGTTCAACAATCAGCTCTGCTGCCAACCTTCCAAGCTTGTGAAGAAGTCTCCAGTGTTATTCAATTTTATATGATCCCTCTCATCATGCTGTTTGTAACAGATCTGTGTCTCAGTTTTAAATTACAGTCTGAGTTCTTCCACTATTTTTTGAATACTGACCCATGAGCTCCATCTGTTCTTGTATACTGTCTTACTCTTACTTGTACAAGCTTTGTGTTGCCTGGGAAAATGTGTCATTTTCATACTGAAAATCAACTTATTACTTAGCTAGATGAACTGTGAACTGTGAAGTGAATGCTGCTGATGAGTGAGTCACGCAAAAGAATTCAGAAAAAGCTCTGTTGATAACCTTACGTTGGTGATGGTTTATAATTCCACTCCTAATAGCTGCAGTCAGTATTCACCAGGGGGAAGGGACACTGCTGTCTTTGCAGGTCACTTGCCTACAGTCCATATCCCAAAAATGTTATTTCAAGTGTTTATTTTACAATGCATTAAGTAGTAACTTTATGCAACACAAAAGTTCAGTAGTAAGGAAACTGAGTCAGTGAAGAAAGGCTTGATTTTGAGACAGTCATACTCATACATTCATCTGAATATCTCCTTTGACATTAAACTCATTACTTTCTAGTCTGTTTTTTTGTTTTCTTGAGTGATACCTAGCTATAGACTTTGGGCCTATTGTGAGTACTAGGGGCATGGAAGACCTTCCAACACAGGCTGTAGAAGGAATCAAGAAAACGATAAACAATCCTAGGATCAGGAAAATGTTATTCTTGGCTGAGTAACATTTTCTGGCATCAAGCTCCAAGACTGTGTATTGGTTTATGCGAAATTTCATGAGAAATTTTTTGCTTAATGGAAACATCTCTGCCTGACTCTTGGTCTTCCCTTTTGTCTGTCCCATTCTCAGGGTTTTTGGGCATTTCAGTCTCCGTTCTGAGTGGCAGCTGGTCAAGGTGGACTACAAGTCTATCTTCAGTCGAAGGTGTAACAAAGATGACTACCAAACCTGGCATCTGCACAATCAGGTATTCCCACTGTGGAGGGAAGGAATGATGGGGGTTCCTTTTCCCATACTCTGTGTTGGCCAGGTAGGAGTGTACTTGTTATTTTCAGCAGAGCACATGGATTTTTTTGCATCCATCAAGCCACAGTTCTAACCTGTTGGTGTTTTACTTCCCCTGAAGCATATGCATGAATAAACACAGGGACAGTCTTCTCCGGGCAAGTTAGGGAGATTGTTACCTTCTCTTTGTATGAAAATATTCCATTGCACCAGCTGGATCCTTTTGCCCTCAGTGCTCAGGGCAATGTAAAACCTCACCTTGTGATTGAATTGTAGGAGACATTGAACTCTTTGTAGCTCTGTCAGTGACTCATGAAAAAAATTTTCTTTCGTTTTGCCTCTATTTTCCCTACTCAAAAATGAAAATAAAAACATGTATTCATCCTGCAGGTCCTGCAGGTGTCTGTAAAACTCTGGGGAGCCCTTGAATAAAAGACACCACAGAAGACCAAATTATTTCATTCTCTTCAAGGATATGTGCTTTGCTTTTCATACACTCTGGCTTATTTTCATGCTGGATATATTTAGGACCTAAAGCCACCAGAACTGAGAGAGCTCAGTACCCTCTGAAGATCACTTATTGGTTAGTGACCACCAGTATGATGTCCTACTCTCTGCAGGGCAACATAACTAGAGACAGAACTATTGGCACAGTGATATTCCTGAATGAAATCCATGAATTAGAAATTAATTTGTCAAGGATGTATCAGATACCTGCAGTCATAGGATTGAATAGATTAAAATAATTTAAATGAACGAAAGGCAGCATCTTGGGAATCACTGTTAATGGGATAGCAAAGTATTTCAAGTGTTGTCTTTTTTCTTACTTCTATGCAGATAAATTATTTCCACATCAGAGAAACTTAGGTTTGTAGCAATTCACCTAAATGTCAAATGTTTCTTTTAGATTAGCTACTCCCAGTAGGTGATCTTGGAAACCTCTGTATTCAAAAAACCTGGTATAACACACTGGCAAAATTACTTGAGGTCTATACAAAGCCAGGTCCATCAAGGAAAGAGGAGGAGAGCCAGGACTCCTGAATTCCATGCTTAGATTTTGTCCTTGCCCTGGGTTTCAGGCTTGGGCACTTCTTCCTGTAGTAGATTTCATCTGGCATATGGAAGAAACCCTGCAGTGCATTCACATTGTCTTTTAAGGATAGTTCATAGGATTAGGTGGATGCCTTCTGGAATACGGCATAACTGGGTTCCTGCAATGGCTTGGGCACCCATGCATTTTGAGCACTTGGTCATGAGCTTCCCAATTTGTTGCTGAACACACTGAACTCCTGGGCCCTCCCAAGGTGGCTTTTGAGTTTGCAAAGCCACAAAAAGGAGCTAGAGTCTTTGCTCCCAACTCTCCCCAATGTTTTTATTGCCTTTTGTGTCCCTTGACAAAATGCCTCATTTAGGGTCCAGCTGCCACTACAACCCTTTGTTTTTCTTTCTTCTCTTGTTTCTTGGCTGCTGAAGGGGGAGCCTTGTGTCATGGGAGAGAGGAAGATCTATAAGAAACGTAAGCCTGGAGTGCAGTGTTCCCTAGGTCAGGACTATTCACAAAGTGCGGTGTCTGAACCCTGTGTCTGTGATCAAGGGGACTTTGAATGGTGAGTATGTGACTCTGTGGACTTTTGCAGACTGTTCATGTAGCATTGGCAATGGCCGAGCTACTGCCCAGACAGAAAAGCTTGCAGAGAAACTGGGTCTCGTGCAGCTTTGTGGCTGTGATTGTGCCCATATATCATAGATGTGATCCCCATGCCTGTTGCGTGATGGAGGTGTCCCCTTCAATCTGCAGAAGTTTGTTAATCTCCAGGAGAAATCCAAGCCAGGAATTCAAAAGCAGAAAATTGCAACTACTGATTGATTTTTATATATTTTTTTGTGTCCATTATTCTAGAAGAAAGACAGACAGGACTTTTCTCTGGTCCAAAGCATGGCCCTTACAGGAGAAAGAGGGAATTTTCTGTCCTCACTTTCAAAGTCATTGAATACATAGGGAGCAACCTAGCAAAACATGCACATTTGTATTCCTTCAAATTCCTGGGTACCATTGTTGCTCTTTAGCAATGTTTTATTGAGAAATTTCTGAATGGGCTTGTCTGACATGACTGTACAGCCCACCCTTGTCAGATGTAGCTACTTACTTTGCATAAATATTGGTGTTTCTAACTTAATGGGGCCATAATTTACAAACTGCTTTAAGGTCACTTTCAAAGCAGCTTAAAAATAACACAGAGAAAAAACAAACCACTGTTTTTTATTGCTTAACGATCAGGGATAGGAGATGAGAGAAAGTGTAACAGGCAGGATCTCTGCACAGAGAACCTGCGATAAGTGATATTTCAAAGATTGAATACTGTCAATATCTGTGATCAGAATGTTGTTTGAATGGGGTTTAAAATACCCTGAAAGCAGGGCAGCAGAGAAAAGATTTTCATTTTTATAGCAGGTTATCATGATCAATATCTGATTTGGTATTGGTGTGAACCCTGAAAACTTCATTTACCTTCAAATCCTACCTGAAGAGGTGGAAGCATGAGATCTGTACACTTGTTTGGACTTAGGTCAGCTGAGATTCACAGTTCTTTTTAGAACATGAGCACACTGAAATGCTGCAAAAATGAATGAGAAATATAGACCAAAGTGTTTTCTTGAATAGCAAAGTACTTTGGCTCCAAGAGAGGTTCAGGGATATAGAGCAGATATCTTATCTGAATAGATGTTTAATTTGTTCCTAGTGCCAAAATTACATCTGAGACTCCTTAGCTTGACTCAGGAGATCTTTCCCCTTTGTTCTTATCATGGGAACTTGCAGGATGAGCAAACTATCTTGCCTTGCATTATCTGCCCTTGGCATCAGTATATCAGTATATGCCTCTGAGCTTAACTGAGCACCAGTCTCCAGAGACGCTTATGAATTTGCTTTTTTCTTTTCTTTTCCTTTTTTTTTTTTTCTTTCCTGTGGCTGTGTGCCTCACTGGCTTTCTATTTTCACAGCCAAGTTTGTCTTTTCTAAGCTGTGAGTGGAAAATTGTGGTAGGTAAGTTGGCCTTAAGTGCTGTTCTGCCTTGAAAGGGATCTGCATGAGAATGCACCTTTTCAATCAATTGATGTGTTCCTTGCATTTGTTCAGTATCATTTTCGCTTAACTTTCTCACTAACATGAGAGAATATTGCTGTTAACCTTGTCGGTCCTGCAAAGGAAATGCAGCTAGAGGACAGCAAGCTGGCTTTTGTTTCAGACTCTGCGCTGCCAACAGAATAATTATCTGGTTTCCAATTGCAAAATTACTATAGCTGGTCATGGAGAATCAGAAGAACCAGCTTCAATTTAAGGGTGAGTTTTGATGCTAGTCTGAAGGCTGACTGGAAGAATGGATAGGTCAATCAGTTTGAAGAAAACACTGTCAGTGCTGGAAATGGGACGTCAAGCTTGATTATCTTAAAAGTGATTTCCAAAGAGGAAGGGTGGACTCATCTTCTCTGACTTGTGACTTCTAAAGGATGAGACAATTATTTAGTCAATGGCAAGATATAGGTTATTCTAGAATATGATTCATCTTCCTTCTTTTGGATGTTAATATGAGAAGTGCTTTTTGTCTTGCTGGCTGGAAGAAGGCTCTAGGTAGGGAGCTCATGGAGGTGTGTCATAGAATCATAGAATGGTTTCAGTTGGAAAGTACCTTAGAGATCATCTAGTTCCATGCCCCCTGCCATGGGCAGGGACACCTCCCATCAGACCAGGTTGCTCAAACCCCCATCCAGCCTGGCCTTGAAC
>BJBW01020039.1:0-18926 GCA_004320125.1 Scolopax mira
CGTGTAGACACAGACACAGGTACACACAACGCCCCCCCCACACACACCCCCTCTCTCACTCCCCCCCCGCCCCGCTGCCCGCAGCACCCCCACAATCCCCCGCACGGGGGCGCCCTCCGCCGGCTGCCGCCCCGCCCCTCGGCCCCGCCCCAGGCCCCGCCCCTCGCCCCCTCCCTCAGCCCCTCCCCGCCCCGCCCGGCCCGGCCCGGCCCGGCCCCGCGGCGGGCGCTGCGTGCGGGCTGCGCGCCCCGCTCCGCTCCGCTCCGCTCCGCCGGGGCCGCCGAGGCCGCGCCGCGCCCGGGACATGCGGCCGCCCCCGCCGGCGAGGAGGCGATGAGGCTCCGCAGCGGCACGGCGCTCACCCTGCTGCTCGGCTGCCTCTGCGCCCTGCTCTCGCTCTCCTGGTACGGCGCCTTCGGCGGGCACAAAGGTAAGGGGGCTCGGCCGCCTCCCCCTGGGCGCGCCGGGGCTCGGCCGCGGCCCCGCTGGAGGCTGAAGCGGGGGGCGCTCCGGGAGTCGGGCCCGGCCGCGCCCCGGGGGTGCGGGAGGATGCGGACCCTGAGCGGGGTCCTCCACACGCACACGCACAGAGCCCCCGCGGGACCGCCACCCGTGGGACCCCCCGGTGCGGGCGGTGCCGGGCCCGGGGATCCCCGCTGGTCCCCAGGGAGGATGCGTGGGGGGTGCTCGGCAGGGTCGGGGCTTCGCTTTGGTGCTGCGCTTCTCCACGCCCCCACGGCTACGGGGGGAAAAGTTCGTGGGCGGTGGGAACCACGCAGGTTAAATCCCCGTGGGAGGTGGTGATGCTGGCAACTGAGTGGGGGGAGCCCTCGGGTGCTGAGGAGTCTCTGGGCAAACTAGAGATGGGGGGGGGGGGGGGGGGGGGGACGNNGGGAACGCGGGATCCCCCCCCCCCCTCCCCCTTTAATGCAAAAAGGGGGGGTCGTCTTTGTGTGAGGGGGGGGGGGGGGGGGGTGGGGGGGGGGGGGGGGGGGTGGGTGGGGGGGGGGGGGAGGGGGGGGGGGGGGGGGGGGGGGGGGGGGGGGGGGGGGGGCGCGGAACTGAGCTGCCCTGCCCTCCCCGCACCTCCCCGCACACGGCTTTTGGGGCTCGATGCTGAGTCCCGAAACTTCAGCGCATGTGGGACGGGTGCGAGGGGGGCTGGTTTTGCACTCAGGAGGCAGCTGCAAAGCAAGGGGTGCAGGGCCCCCGTCCCGCCGAGATCCCGGGGGGATCCCCCGGAGGTGTCGGGGAGATGCCGCTCTTTTTCCCTGACAACATAATGGTTGCTTCCCCCCACACCCCCCATCCTGTCACTCACTAAGGCAGCGGGATGGATTTATCCTGGCCTGGAGGACCATTCTGGTTGTTCCTTTGGAATTGTGTGTCTCTCTCTTGTGGATGGGTGTGCAACCTCTCATGCCCGTGCTGGTCACTCAGGAATTCCAGTTCCTGCAATTTTAGGGGTCGATAAGGGCGGGGGATCGGGCCATCCAGCCCTTGGACCCTCTCCTCCCCCTCGCTGTACGAGCATCTCTCCCCGCTGCAGGTGAGAAGCAGAACACTTTGCTGGGTGTCAGATGTGACCTGATGGCCTTGCAGCCCTGTGGCAACCATGCACCATCATAATGTGCAGCTTCTCAAGGCTGGTGTCGGAGCTGGGACAGCACTGGGGGAAACTTTTTTTGCTGACACAAGCCCCTGTAGATGCCCCAGCAGGGCAGGAACGCCTGGGAGGTGCCATCATCCCCTGGCAGCTGTGGGTGTCTGATGGGTGGCTTCTTGGGCTCCTCTGCCTCCTTCCTCAGCCGAAGGGCTCTCCTGTCGTGCTGCTGACCTGGTTTAAATCCCACCAGAGCTGCCTCCCCGCAGAGGTTTGGGTGCTGGGCAGGGGTACCTCCGGTGGATCGATCGGCTTCTGCGGGTGAGATTTTTAACAGGACAAAACGTTTGCAGGACCAGGCGGCGTCGTATGAGCATGACAGCCAGAAATGCTGGACGGTGAGCTCCCAGAGCTGCTTTCCTGTGCTTGCTGCTGAGCGGTCGCTTTGCTTGTAGCTCCCTCCCAAAAATGAAGTGAAACCAGCCTGCGGAGCCGTGCGGGCTCCTGCTTTGTGAAGCAGGGTGGCCAACCCCCGCTGGGCAGCCTGTGCCACCTGGGCTGTGACATCCTTTGACTCACTTTTAGTTTTTTTTTTTAACAAGTAGCTTTTCTCTATCAGCCATCCCTGTCCTCCATGGTAGGACATTCCCTGGGATCCCTCAGCAACAGATTGTCTCTGGCAAACAGCGATCACTACAACTGCACAGATACCACGGGTCAGGCTGTGTCAGCTCAGCAGGTTTCCGGCTATTATCGGCATTTACGTATCAGGCTGTTATTCAGAACAGAGCTGGAGAAGACCTTGAGAGGTCATTCCATCCATCTCCTGTCCCTGTGCAGGGTCGGCGATAACCAACCCCTTCCGGACAGATGTTTATCGTAGTCATTCTTAAAATCCTCCCATGACAGAGCTGCTTAAGCTCCCTGGACAATCTGACATTTAGCAGCCCTGCCATTAGATTTTTCTTAGGAAAAGACACTTCTGTTTCAGGTCCTTCAGCTTGCTCTTCTTTTTTCCATTTGTTGGGCACAGGGAGAAAAGACCCTTCCTTCCTTCTTTGCAGGAGCCTGTTAGATATTTGGAAGTTTCTCCCCTTAGTCCCTGCTGATACAGATTAGCTTCCTTTCATCATTCTTTTTAGGTCATGTATTCTTGGTCTGCAGTTGTTCTTGGACCATCATCCTTCATGAGGAGTGATGCTTGACCCACAGTACAGAACTGAAGTCACTGCCTTAGTTTCATTTAGAAGAAAAAATAATTACTTCAGGTTTTTTACATACATTGATCCTGTTTATACATCCCAATTTGTTTGCTTTCTACTGGGGCCACAGATGACTTGTATTTAATTTTTTTTTTTTACCCCATTGGCCCTTCAGCCGTTCTTCTTCAGAACTTTTTCAGCTTTTCATTCCTCATCTTGTGTTTGCCTGGTTAATTATTCTTACTAAATTGCATTACCTCACGCCTGTCCTTGTTGAACTGCGTCCTTTTTTTTTTTTTCCAGACTGCTTCTTCCAAAGTGTCAGGGTTGTTTTGAATTCTGATCCTGTCCTCCTGCGTGCCTGCAGTCCCTCTCACCTAGGTGTAGCCTTCAAAGGCAAACAGTCTGTTTTCTTTGCTGTTGGCCAAGATGTGGATGAAAACACTGAGTGGTATCAGATATGGGATGGGTTTTTCTCAAACCCACTTTGGTAAGGTTCTCCCAGTTTGTGCTCAAAGACCAACGACCAGGTTGCTGGTGGTCTTCTCAGCAGGGATGCACCCACCTTCAGGTGGCTCAGTCCAGCCCCTGCATCCCTTGCTGTGTCAGGGGGATGTCCTGTGAGGCACTCTGAGGTCTCTCTGAAATCTTTGTTTCTTCTCCCCTTCCTGTAAGTGCCAGCACGCTGTTGCAGAAAGAAATGTGAGAAATTTGACGTGATTTGTTCTTGATGAACAGAGGTTAGCTTTTGCTCAAGTTCTTCTCATCTTCTAAGCACTTCAACTGAAGTTAAGCTGATTATTCTATAATTTCCTGCATCCTCCTTATCCTCATCCCCTTATTTTTCAAAGGTAGGCTTGGCATTTGTCAGTCCTCTGTAACATCAGCTGTTCCTCATGAATGGCTGGAGACAATTTTTGAGCAACTCATATCATTGCATTCTGGGGAAGACTGGCAAGGTGTCCATGTTGCCTCCAGTGGGGAAAAGAAATGATATTTAAACACAGGCAAAGTATCTCAGAGCCTGCTTGTCTTGCCACTCTGCGTTGGGAAGACAAAATAATTAGTCAAAAGAAAATAAACCAGGTCAGACCAGCTCTAGAGCTGCTGTTCTGTGACCAATGCAGGGTTTGTTTACCCTCTAACAGTGTTTTGCCATGCTGGGGTTATTAGTAAAGTTTTGACCTCATGGTCTGCAAAAACAGATGCTGCCTCTTTCCAATTATAACCAAGGTTTGAAATAGTCTGCTGGAGTGGGAAGAGAAGGGCAGTCTCAAATAGCACATCCAGTCACCCAGTGGGCTGATGTCCAGCATCACGGGGTGGTTCGGAGGTGGACCCCACCGCATGCTGTGCATCATGGTGGTGGGTGTCTTGGCCAAAGTTTCATGTTCTCTCTTTGCTGGTTTTGGGTTTAAGTACAGTCTAACTTTAAAAAAACCGACAGCTACCTTGAAAGAAGGTCTTCTGTAACTGCTGTCATCAGGTTGACCTGCAGGGTTTAACTGTGGAGGGCAACCTGCAGTCGGAGGATCGATCCTTCGGAGAGGCAGGGGCAGGCTTGGGTGTTAGCATCTCCAACATGGGGATCACAGGGGCTGTTTTACTGAGGGCTCCATAAAACTGAGAAGTTTTTGTGACTTTGGATAAGTAACGAGTGCCAATGGGATGACGTTCAACAAGTTTAATCTACAATTTCTTGGGGTATTTTCTTTCCAATGATGAAGACCATTTGGTTCTTATTCCATAATGTCTGTTCTCCTCTTGACTGACCCACCAGCCATGTACTGTCCTTCCAGCCCTTCTCCTTGCCCCTTGCAGTCAACACTAGAGTCATAAGTGCTGCAGGATATTTGGGGGTTTTAGTTTTTTGGGTATTTTTATTGAATAGAAAATTTTAAATCTTGTGTGGACCTTGTAGGAGACTCCCATCAGGCTGCCCCTTGGAAATGCTGCGTTTTGAGGTTGGGATTGCACCCCCAGGTTAGCTCAGGGTGGGCTCTGTACTCATGCTGTCTGTGGAGGCTTCCCCTGGCAGGTTTTTTCCACCCTTCAAATTTTAATGATTTCCAGTTGCCCAGTGCCAGCCAGCTCCAGGTTTCCATTGTAGAACCACAACTGGGGGCATCTCCGTACCTGTAGAGTTGCCTGCGAAGTGGGGTTGCTCTTGTCACAGTGGATTTGGGCCCCTGACATTCATTCTGGTCGTGGGGTATTTTGGATGTTCATCCCATGGGAACTGTTCATTCTGTGGGCATTCCAAAAGCTCTGCAGGGTGGACGTGCACAGCTCCCTGAAGGTCTCACCTCTGGCATCCCTGGGGGTGATGGTCTGAACGGGGGGTCTCTGCCTTGACTCACGATCGTGGTGGTGGCCGTGGGGCAAGCTCAGGCGGCGTCATCACCTCCGTGAAGAAATACTGCTCAGTGCCTCGTGTGGCGGGATGCTCCGCTGGCTCGGGGTGTCCTTTGTGGGACACAGACTTTGTCCCGGAGGGACGTTGCTCTCAGCGTGTTTACAAAGTCTCCTTATATAATGCATAAGAGCCGTGAAGGCTAATCCTCTCAGGAAGCAGCCGAGTCAGAGCCTGGGATACTGCTAAATACGAGCCCTTTCTTGCTGCATGTGGTGCTTCCCGCTGCTTTTCCTTTTTTCTTACCCGCACCAGCTCAACTTTAGGGTTTTTTTGCAGTTTCCTTGAGGTCTCGGGCACAGGTGGATGGGTGGGAGTAAGAGCATCCCTTGGAAGCATTTACCAGGAGAAGGGACTCCGACAGCAGAGCCAGCGTGTGCTTCTGGTGGCTGAGGAGGTGCAGGCGGGGAGCCACGGAGTTTAGAAGTCTGTCATCAAAACGGGTGGCAAATAAAATATGCACAGGAGCATTTCTGAGAGCCTTTACTTGGCCTCTGCGGTGTTCGGCAGACATTGTGTGTAATTGGTGGCCAGAATGCAGCAGCATTTGTAAAATTATCCTCACGTGTGACTTGACCAAACCCATCCCAAGAGCGAGGACACAGTGCAGTCTGTCCGTGCACGTTGATCAAAATAAATCTTTCGCTGTCTGGAGTCACCTGCATTTTTGTTTTCACTTCTTCGCAGGTTTGGTTGGGTCCTTAAGGTGGACTTTTGAGCTGTTCTGCACGTGCACTTGTCCACGTCCAGTTGCTGCAGTGGTGTGATGGAATTTAAGTTATGGAAGGGGGCTTTCTCCAACAGTGTTCCCCGGCGTAGGAGACCTGGATTTGGGTCCCTGCTGAGCCGTGTCCCTCCCGGTCTCGGGAAGGTCAACTGGCTGGTGTCATGCCTCAGTTCCCATCTGCTCTCTGGGGATGGTGACATCTCTCATCACAAGGGTTTGGAGGACACAGCCGTGCTTTTGTGAGAGTGGGGGCTGTGTCAGTGTGTAGGGGAGGAGCAGGCAGGGCAGGTTAACACACACACACACACACACACACGCATTCTTACACCAAGTGCTTCTCTTGGTTTACTTCTGTTATTGAACCAACCCCTTTCTCGTTTGTGATTCCCTTTGATTCATCTAAAACAAATCATTGATTTGTGCTTATATCCTGAATGTTCATTGATTATTCACTTAGTGCTTAATGTAAACCACATCTATAGCTGGCTAGTTTAAGTGAAGCTGCCAGTCATCTCCAGAAAGCTTAGAAGCCTGCTAAGTGATGGAGAAATTGCTTTAGCAATAGATGGGGCCAGGCTGCTAGCGTGCTCCTGCGGGTGAGCTTGGGCTATCCATGGTTCTTCCTGTTCACAAAACCCAAAACCAGTCCCTCCAAAACTGATTTCTCACTTTCTGGTGTAGAGAAACAGGGAACAAATACCCGTCCTGGGGCTCCTGGCTCAGCATGGGGATCTGCAGGTACTTGCCTGTTGGGAGCACTATGGATGCAGGATGATGGGGTGCCTGGGGTGAGGATAGAGAAGAAAACCTTCTGTTGGGGTGTGCTTGGAGTTTCCAGTGTGAGGTGGGGTGGGATGGGACATATCCCCACTGATTATCACTGGTGGAAGAAAGTGAAGTGAAATTCAAGGCTGGAGCCTACTTGAGGCTGCCTTGCTGGAAGCCTCTGCAGAGATGTGGCTGAGCCACCTGCCTAAAAGTATTTGGAAACAGAGCTTTGTGTTTCACATGGGGATTTTCCATATCATTATCGTGCCAATTCTAATGTGGACATGTAGTTTTTCATGAGACGAAGCCCAAGACGTCGATGGGGCTTGGTGGGTGCAGAGGGCTGCTGCTGGGGCAGAAGTCACTGGTCAAATTAAAGGATTATGGAAACTATTAAAATAAGCAAAGGGCTTCCGCAGGGGCAGGCAGGTTAAGGCTGTTACGAGAAGAGGCTTTTCAGGGATTGCTGATTGAGTATCTGCTTAACAGCTTCATGGTTCGGGAAAAGGATTGTTGTCTTAGATGAGGGTAAATGCATTTTTTCTGCCTTTTTTATTTGAATTAAAGCATAGAGGGGTTTTTATGCAGCGATGCCCTTCTTGGGTTTGATTTTGAGCTCACATCAGGCTTCTCTTGAGAAGCAAAAACATCTCGGAGGGGTAGATTTCTGTTTTAAACGGTCTCTTTCTGCATTAATCATGGCATTGGCCACTTCCCCTTCTGCTTTTGTCCCAGTTTCGAGTCACATTGGAGTCTCCAGGATCTGTGCATTAGCATGGACAATGCAGAGACAGCTCCATAACCCATCTTCCCTCCTACCTGCCTTGAAGTGACTCCCCTAATATTTAAATATTCCTTCCCTCTTGTGCTGCAGATGGGATGAATGCTTACCCAAAGGTTAATCTGCATTTTGAAGTGACCAGACACGTTTGTGCAAGATGTTTTCATTTCTGCTTATATTGAAGTGGACAGCAATAGCATTAAAATGTAAATTGTTAGGCTTTAAAGAAGCTCTGGTGCAAAAATTAATCTCCACCTGCCTTTTACTTTCATTATGAGTTTTGTTGAGTTGCAGTGACCATTTACTTGTAACTTGTCACCAGTGCGACAGCTATAATTGTCACATTGCTGGTTTAGGACTGGTTGGTAGATGGATGCCGAACTGGGGGAAGAGCTGGGGGTTGGCTTGTGTCAGCTCCTGGAGTTGTGGACCTGGACCACAACTATTCCTCAGTGAGTTTTTAGACCACCTTGATCACGTTTTCAAGACTGCCTTCGAGCACATAGGTTTTTCTTCTCTCCCAGTGATGGCAAGAGCTTTCTGGAAATAAGGCTTAACCCGGAGACCCTTTTTCATCCCTCGCTACTTGTACGTACGCTGCAATAAATCCTTGATGTGTTGTCACTGCTCCGAGGAATTTCATGGCTCGGATAGGGGGCCCGTGGTACCAAAACAGTTGTGCAACCCTCAAAAGCCCTTGTACATAATCAAAGAAGTGCTTCCAATACTGAGATATGAGCTACTTAAAAGATGGGTAACAGCACTGTGTGTTTGTGCAGCCTGTGAAAGCAGAGTAGCCACGCTAGCCCTGCCGCTACCTAGAACTAAACACAGGAGAAGCTGGAGAAGTTTCCCGAGTGAGGACTAAATTGCTGTATTCATCCCCAAAAGACGGGCACTCAGAGGAGCAGTGTCCCCATGGCATGTCCCCATGGTGGATGAGAAGAGCAAGAGCAGTATTTGAGTGTTTGGGTTGCCTGGTGGATGGAGGGACCTGGGCAGCGTTGGGCTCTCTCAGACTCAGCCACTGCCACTGACAAGCATCTGTCAAATGAATTATTCAGATAATGCTGGCGAAAGTGGTGTGGTGGTCTCCCCTCTGTCCTCTCTGTGCCCAGACTGTGATCTTGTACTTTTATTTGATCTTGCCTTTCGTGTTTTAACTATTCCTTTTTGGTGCCATCTGTCATTGCGCTCTCTCTTTGATATCTTTTGTCTTTGTCTTCCGTTTCCCTCCATTTCTTTCCTCCCTGTGCCTTCTTCCTTTGATGTTGCAGAAAATGACCAGGATGGACATCTTCCTACACGTCTCTCCTTCTCTTAATCTTGTCCTGTTCAAGTCATCCACCATTTGAGGAACTTTACCAGACGTTCCCCTAATAGCGTGGCTTTGTTAACTCCAGGCAATGATTTTTGGGGTGAAGATGGTAACGGTTGGGCTGCCTGGGGAGGAGGTGGTGCTGGTCCTTGCACGGGGTGTCAGGGCTTGCTCCGGGTCTTTCTGGGATGGGGACATGCCATGGGGATGCTCGCTCGGGCATCACAATCGGGCGCCGGCGGCGAGAGCTCATCCCACATCTCACAGACTGAGCTTCAAGCCAGAATCGTGTTTAAAAGCAGATTAATTTGAGGAGCTAGGGGTCTTTAGGGGAAAAAAAAATTAAAAAATTGGAAATGCATATTCTTGCTCGGCACAAACTTCATCATTTGATGGCTGAAACTCGCTGCTTCGTGCCAGCGAAGCTGCCTGAAACATGTATTTTCCCGGAGCTGAAGAGCTGACCTGGGTGGGGGAGGTAAGTGCCCAGAGCATAATTGGGACATGGATTGTGGGTTGGCTCCGTATAGATCAGTTTGTGTTTCGTTAATGTCTGGTTCCACCCTGTCTGTCTGTTTTATTAGATTAATTTATTACTTTCTGAAAGTGCCTCTCCAGTGAGCTAAAATATCTATTTACTGGAAGTATTTGGTTACCATGAAAAAGAGTATTTGGCTTGCGTTTGGCAAATATGAACTACTTTCTTCTGTTTCTTTTGCAGTTTAATTGTCTATTTATCTTGGGTATTGATAGCTGAAGGCCTTGGTAATTATTTGCTGATTTTGGAAGTAATGATTTTAAAGGCTTAGATTACTTTTGTAATATTAATCATTACCTTGGTGCGCTTGCCTCAAAGGATGGGATCTCTCTGACGGCTCCAGTTGCAGTGTGGACATTTACTGTCTGAAGCTATGCCTCCCTCTTAAAATAACAACAAAATCGTTACTGGCGTTTTGTTCCTGAAACTGAGCAGATATTTGCAGAGACGCAAATCTGGCAGCTGCAATTAGCTCACAAATTTGCTGTTCCTCTTGGCGGGAGGAGTGGCCAGCTTCTGGAGTAAAAAACAAAAAGAAATAAAAAAAGATAATTTAATTTACTTTCTGCTGTTTCACTCTTCCCAAAATTAATTTCGTCCCGTCTTGGTCTCGTGTGGGGTTGGTGGGGTGATGGGGGTCCCCTCTCCTGTGGAGACAGGGGAAAGAGAGCTTTGGGAGATGCAGCTTTGCTTTGGGAGAGAAGCAATGCTCCGGGAGGGTGTTACACCGGCGAGGAAAGCTGCTCCCCTACAGCAGCACATCTTACTTTGGGGGAAGGTGAGAAATCGGAAAGTCTCTGCTGGAAGCTGAGTAATTGGCACCTGCTATTATTGTGCCCCCCTCTTTTAATGACTTGCTTATCGAGACAGTGTTCCTACAGATCTCATTTACACAGCCGTAAAGGAAGGTGGGTTGTTTGTTTTTTTAAAAAAAAACATGCATTCCTATTCATGTCAGGCCCGAATACCTACATCTGTGTGTTTCTGTACGGAGGAGGGACAGTTTTTGTGTGGTCCAGGCATCTTTCCCCACCACTGGGCAGACTCACAGGTGCCCCTGGGGAGACGAGCTGTGTCCTCACCCTACCTGGAAGGAGATGTAATTCTTCCATAAATACAAAACCTGGCAGGCAGTTAGAGTGGCTGGGAGGGGAGTTCTGTCTTCTTGTTGTTTTAGGCCTTGAAGCAAGGGATGGTGCTGGCTGTGTGAACCGTGTTGGCTTTATCTCCCTCGGAGCTGACACAGAGACACACGTTACTAGAGAGCACGAAGCACGTTAAGCATCCGCCCCTGGGAGCTCTAGTGCAGTGATCCCACTTCTTTCTCTTACGTCAAGTCATTTGTTTAATTGCTTTTCACAGTTTCACCCTTGATCTTTTTATTAGCGGATCGTGGCACGAAAGGGAGCTGGGAGAGTTTTCAGATCCCGTCCTGGGTGATTTGATGACTAAGTCTCGTTGAGCTTCGTCCCTGTGCAGGTGCAGGGATGCATCTCCTGCAGGGGATGCGGTGGGAAGAGCATCTCCTCCTCCTCCCCAACACATGGGC
The DNA here is from genome assembly GCA_004320125.1 of Scolopax mira. Classification (NCBI taxonomy): domain Eukaryota; kingdom Metazoa; phylum Chordata; class Aves; order Charadriiformes; family Scolopacidae; genus Scolopax; species Scolopax mira. Next base: position 10,900 of record BJBW01020039.1, read on the forward strand.
AGGGGAAGGAAGAGGGGGAGAGGGCAAAATCATGTCCGTGACAATTGTTTTCTGATTCTTTTCATCACCTTGCAGAACAAAAATGATAAAAGGAGCCTCAGGAAAGGGCATTGCAGCAAGCCCTGGCTGGGATGTAATCTCTTTGCTTTGTATTGAGGTATAAAGATAATTCCAATCGGGATTGAAACAGCGGATGGCAAATAATTCTTGAACAATCCGCTTATGGTGTTCCAGGATGTGAATGAAAACCACTAATGGGATAAAGAAGGATCTAGATAATTATCTCGGCTGCATTAAATCCTGTCCTTTCAGGAGAGTACTCTTATGTGGACACTAATTTCTGTGTATGAAATGCTAAAGCTGACTAGACATTTTCAGAAGTTAGCTGCTTCCATCGTCACTTGGTGATCATCTATCTGTTATCTACCTGGTTGGTCATAATTAATCTGATTTCTGGTCTCGGCTGTCCCATTTCCTTTTTTCCCCCCTCCCTACAGCAGGTTAAAGCTGTGACACGTTCTCTCCAGGGAGGATTTGAAATCTCCTTCATCCTTTTCTTTTTTTATTTGGTCTCCTGTTTTGGGAAACTTCCTGGGTTGTTTTCTGGGTTTTTTTTTTCCTCCCTTTCACATCTGGTGATGCTGTTGTTTTAAGTCTGGTGGAAGAGCTGCTCGCAATATTAAGGTATGTGAGATATTTTTTAATTTGATCCATTTTTTTTCCCCCAGCAAGAGCTCTGCCTTGCAGCGCGGGGGACGGCACTGTGCTCCAAAACAAATCCAGTTACAGTCAGTTAATGAGGCTCTTGTTGTAGGCTCTTTGCTGCCTTTGTGTTTGAACCTAATGGGTGCCCCATGGATGAAGTGGAAGGGAACAGTTTTGTATTGACAGCGGCCGTGACATTTGGATGAGGTCGGATCAGTCGACAGCGCCGAAAGATCCGTGTTTTGGGATCTCTGTTCTCTGCAACTCCACGGTGGGAGGAAATCTGCTTTATGGGGAGGTACGGGCGACAGAAATGCATTTCTAAGAAGCGGTTGGTTCTTGGTTATCCCCCATCAGCTGCAGGCAGCTGCATTTGCCAGCTGTCAGAGAGCTGCTTCTCTCCAGCCTCGCACCAAGCGAACAGTGGCACAGCTGAACCAGCTGCAGCATCCTTCGGTGAGCCAGGCTGGGATCCCACAGCGGGAACCAAGTCCAGGGACTTCAGCTGAGATGGCTGCCCATGAGCCTTCCTCCAGCTGTAAGAGGAAGATGAGCAGCCAGCATCATCCCTTTGCACACTGGCAGACAGATGCTGTGCATGACTGCCTTGTCTGTCAGGGAAGGACTCTATCGTTTACCATGTGGAGAGCGCCCAAATGTAGTTTCTCGGCAGCAGACCCTCTCGAATCACAAGGTTCCCTTTCTTTTCTTGCTGCCATAGCAGAACAGTTAAGGCTTAGATATCTCTTGGAAGTACAGAAGGGCTTCCTTGCTTTTGCTGAGGAGTCAAACAAGAAATGCTGTCCTGTCCAAGGTGGTCTTCGGTTTCGAAACTTCTTCATGTGTCACAGAGAGGTTACAAGGGACAATCTTGCATTGAAATCCAAGGAGTTGGCATATATGTTTGTCCCCTGGGCTAGGGATTGCTCTTGACCCCAGACTTGCCGTTCACACAACCAACTGGAGAATGTCCTTCAAGTCACATGAAGCTCAACACCACCATACCAAGCATGGATTTGGGACATGTAAGCTGCAAGAGGGTCTGAAGTAGAATTAGGTACACCTCAATAAGACACTTGCCTAGGAGGGCTGTGTGTAGAAAAATGAGTATGTGGGATCCTTAGTTCCTCTAGAAGACTCTTTAAGAAAATAAATACATTTAAGAAATGTGGTCACCTTTCATCTTGGTGACATACTTCTTGAACAGCAGCTCTTAAACTGAATTGCTCACACATAATAGTTTCTTATGTCTTATATCAATCTTATATCTTCTTATGTTTCTTATGTCAAGGTTTCTTCACCTCCTGGTCACAGTTACTAGCCCTGCAGCTGTAGGAGCAGGGCAGAATTTAACAGCAGTGCCTGACACAGCCTTTTGTCCTAAAACTGCCGTCATTCTGCAAGAGTCTGGTGAGGTCTGGCAGTTGACCCCCTAAAAATTGATGGATTGCTGTGTAGGGCAAGATGTCCATCTTATCTCTGAGAACACCATCCCTCCCACATGCTCCTGGCTTCCACGGAGATCTTAATGGGGATTTTTACCTGGTTCTTGATATCACCACATGCCCTTTGAATGCACCACTTGTTAAGAAGCCTGATTACTTGCTCCTTGTTAAAGGTGTCTGGTCTGCTGAGTTGCTGGTTGAAGTCTCCTTTGCTCAACCCTGCGCTGTGATGAAGTGGTACCTGGAGCTTTTGTGACAAGTGTCACCTCCATAGAGCATAATAAACTGTCTCCTGACATCTCCTGCTTGGGTGAGCTGCACCCAGAGGGAAACAGTGTGTTTTCCTGGATATCTGCAGAGCTCTCTGTCTGCGCATCCTACAAGTCACTTGAGAAAGGCAGATACTTCATGTCTCTTTGGAAATCTGTCAAGACAGTGGCAGATCGCTTAGCCTGAGTGCTGTTGTCTGGGCTGTGGTTCATAGCTTCTAAAATGCAGGTCAGGAAGTATTGCTGTAATAGCTAAAGGTAAGGCAAAACAACAAACTTTAGCCCTTCGTAGCAAGAGGTGATCGAAACTTCAAGCACTCATCTGTTGTTCCAGAGCACTGGTTAATTATTTTTAAAGCCTCCAAACCAAAGGTGGTTGTTTGACCCTGACGGTGACCCCCTGGTGCCCAGAAGCCCCAGCCAGGGGGATCCTCTCTAGTGTGCCTGGAATATGCTGGGTGCACAGAGATGCCTTCCACTGGGCTAGGAGAATTGGGTCTGCGTAGGTGGGGTGGTCATCAATGTCAGAATGGGCCATTTAAAATCCATATCTATTCATCAGCATCATTTGGTGGCCAAGGTTGCTGCAGAGCCAGGGACGAGCATGAGGGTTGTTTGCATCAGGGCTATGGATTCGGCAGAGAGGAGGAAAGGGGATGTTGTCAAGAAAGGGTTTGTGGGTGCTTAAAATTTGTATTGCCAAATGGTGCAGAAAAGGTCAAGAACTTCTTTTGTCTGCTGGTGCGTGGCGTGGTGCACCGGTGGAAAGGTGGGGATTCATTTGTATGTGCGCTCTTTGTTTAGTTTGGCTTCCAGGAGAAGCCCTTATCTCTTCTCCTGCTGCCAGCTTCCTCGGAGTTGCCCTCTTTCCCTCTGCTCTGCCTACAATTTTTGCTGCGATTTCAATTATTTATAGTATTTCTTCTCCCCTTAAACTACTCCACCACTGCTGAAGCGGCTGTTGCTTCCCATGCCTGTTCTGCTGATGGGTGAAGAGACGATGCCTGTGCATACAACTCGTTAAGAGTGTTCCAGGGCTCTTCAGGATGGGCAACTATGGGGATGTGAAATTGCAGTTGGATCCTGTCTTCTGGCAGGTTTTGATTGCAGCTGGTGAAATAATGATCTACTTGTGAACGTAACAGGAGGAAGCTGAAGAGGATAACAAGGGGAGAGGAGAAAGAGTTTTGTGGAGGAGCATGCCTCCCTCCCCTTTTTTTTTCTTTTTTTCTTTTTGGTGAAATTTAAGCAGCCTGAAACAAGAGGCATATTCTCCTCTTGGTTACATCAGTCTGCATCCGGAAGAACCTCATTAAAATAATTTAATTTCTTTTTGATGCAGGCTGGTGTCACAGAGAGGGGGATCTTTGGTGGCAGGGAGGCTGGTGTGACTGCAGCGCGGAGGCTGGGAGAGGCAGGTTTGGCCGTTCCATTCAGTACTGCCTCATTATTTTGGTGGGGTTTTTTTAACCTCTGCAGCATCAAACTTAAGAGAGGCAGCAGAAAAAAATGTGTTTAAATCCCTTCCTTCATTGCTGCCGTGTTCAAACTGAATTCACTCTCATCCAAAGAGAAGCCTGCGCTACGTGAAGCATCTGCCGTGGTCCAAATTGTGTTTGAGGTTAATTATTAAAATGTACATAACCCTTCAGTGGTGAGCAGTGAACAAATCCTGCTCTTCACCAGTGGTTGTTTTGGAGCCACGATTTGCATGCTCCCCCTGAACCAGTGGGGTTACAGGCCCTGTTACTGGAACACGAACCAGCACAACGTGTCTCGGGAAATGCTGATTATGAGGTGAAACCACTCGCTAGAATGTCAAATAGCTCCTTATTTCGAGCTTACCCACATTTGTTTGTTTGTTTTCTATGAGCAGTGTTTCTGGAGTGTCCTAGTGATTGATGTGAGGATGGAATTGTATTCATGGTGCATCTGTGCCGGGGCCAATATTTATGTGCAGTGGCTGCTCCGTGAAATATCCGTTCTCTTGGCTCCTGCGTGAGTTGACGTAAACTCTCGGGGAAAGTACGAATAATTTTTAGAGCTGTTCTGGCTATAGTCCTTATAGATTTTTTTCTTTTTTAAATTTTATTTTTGATTATGTAACTGAAAAGAGTTTCTGAAAAGATAGAACAAGTCTTGAGCATAGACCGGCCAAGGAGAGGCTGGTGCTTTGCTGCATTTGATGAGCTTTCAGTCTGATTAAGAGAAACTAAAGCTCCCATTTTATGGAGTATTGTCTGAGGACCGGGTCTCTTGGGGAGCATTTGAGCGTGTAGGCTTCCTTCTGGCTTCTTTGGGGTAAGGACTATTTGAGTTGGAAAAAAAGTGTTCGAGTTCTTTAAATTGTGTCCCGTTTTCAGTGGGAATTGCAGAGATAATTGCAGAATATACTGAGGAGCAAAGGACAGAAATGACTAAGGCAGAGGTTTGGGCAGGACTCGGTGGTGTGTGCTGATGCTGTATTTCTGGTGGGAGATGTTGGTACCATGTATTTCAGGGCTTAGTTCCATGATACTGCCAAATTCCCAATGGATTAATGGATGTTTTGGTTCAGACTGACAGCTCCCATGACCTCAGGGCAGCATGGTGAGGGCGGTGGGACTGGACTTCTAGAGGTGGGTTGACTAAAAGCGAAGCCCTCTATGAAACTGGCTGGGTGTCATTCAGGCTGTTTCACAGGTGGGAAATCAAGGCAGAGGAGGGGGTCCCAACCTGCAAGGTGCATAAATGCCTTTGGAATGTCCCTCTGACCGTCCCTCCAGCAGCCCCTCAAACACAGAAACCACATCTATAGGAGGATGGGTTTGTTTTTTTCTACTGGCAGAACAATGACATTTATTGGGCTGCTCTGGGAGGTCAGTGCTTGTCTGTACTGGGATGGAAAGTCTGTGGAGTTGGAGCAGGGACCTCGAATGCTGTGATAGCCACCAGGAGGATGGATGGAGAAAGCATCCACATACCCGGAGCTCAGATGCTGCAGCATCTCACCCTACTCAGCTGTATGTTCTTCAGCAAAGCTCCTGGTGCTAGACTAAATACATGTGTGGGGAGGCAGACGATGCCAAAACAGCAGTTGGCCATTAATTTGCTCTAAGGATGGATGGATTGATATTTTTTCTTTTGGATGGGTGGATTTTGATTTTTTCCACTACTGTGGAAACCCAGATGGATAAAGGGGCAGAGGACAGGAATGGTGGGTCACACCAGAGCCTGCTGTCGATGCAGAAGAGGGAGGTTTTTATATTTTGTGGCGCCTCTTTTCCTACTTCAGAAAAAGCTTCCTTTTTATATGCCTCTGTAAATGCTTTATAGCCTGAGTGCTGTGACTTTGAGTAGCTCCTCGGAAATTGATGGTGAATTTTGACCACGTACAGCCGGTGTCTGCAAGTTCCTGAGGATTTTGCTCTCGGTTTGTGATGTGGTTTTTTTACTGCATTTAAATGAGTGATTTTATATAACTTCTGAGTATTGGCAGGCTTACCATCAATTTCTCCACAATTTTTTTATTTTTTATTTTTTTTTTACTTTCTGTTCAAGCCTGTTTTTTCTAAGGGACTGAAGCTATGCCCTTCTTCCCGGCAGGTTTCAAACTCCTACTCTTGCTTTAGCTCAATTGGGCTACAGTATGGAAGTCCCAGAGGTGATCTGAAATCCTCCAGATACTTTTGAAGGTAGCCAGGAGAGCAGAAGAGAGAAGGTCTGTAGGTGGCTCTGCAGGGGAATAGTGTGATCTGTACAGAAGGCATTACATTCATAAAGCACCAGCCACAAGAAATGCTTTTATCAAAGGTTTCAGTTGAGTATCACTCAGATACACACTCAGATGTTGTGTTCTTCCCCAGGAAGGGATGTGGTGGGGTGACTGTGGCCACCACTGTTCTCTGTGCCCAGTCAACAACTCAGCCCATCCCTCATGAAGTCCTGCCAAGTGCAGAAAATAAACAAGCCCAAGGCTGATTTATTTTTTTTTTCCTTCTCACACCTCTAGCAAGGGTTAGAAGTAACCACAGAAGGAAAATAATCTGTTTTGGGCTTTTTTTGGTAATGGGACCATCCATTTTGGTATCCTACCTATGGCTAGTGCCTCATCCTCTAATTTTTATTGCTCCGGCTGCTTTGTTTTTCTTTGCTGCAATCAAGATAATGCAGTACAATATTGCACTAAGAATTTCAGCTATTCAATTACCTTTCAGAAGTTGACTTAATTGGCTCTTTGAGTGATAGCTCTCTATTGTGTGCAATCAGCACGACTCAAGGAGGGAGCAGGAAGAGGATAAGGACTTTGTTTCTAATCAATAAATAAAGGTCTTTGAAATAATACTGCTTGCAATTTGTATCGCTGGTTAAATTACGCCGAAGATGATAGTCTGTGTGTTCCTTGCAGAGCACAGCTATAAGAGAGTAATAATCCTCTGCTATCAGCAACCATGTGGACTATTTTACTCTGAGTTTTCAGCAAATCCCATTCTCCCCTTGGATTTTATTTTTTTTCCCCCCAAGTATTAGAGAAAAAAAACTAAAACAAAAAAACCAAAACTGCTGCAGAGCCCGGCACAGATGGTCTGGGAAAGTCTAATATGTAATGACTAATCATTTCTTTTGCACCTCATAAAGTATGCAAATGAATGTGATACCTGATGATAAATAATTCAGAATGGAGATGCAAGGCAAGGGGACATTATAGACAGAATAAATATACAGTAAACTAGATTAAAAAAACCAAACAAACTGAACTCAAAAGCCTAAGTTGTGTTCTATAGAAACAGCTGCTTCTTGGCACAGGTTTGTCTCCAGTGCTTGAATCCAAGGGACTTTGGGGCAGCAGGATTTCTAGAGTTTGCAGTTGGGGTTTGGCCAAAGCTCCAAATCTCACCTTTGCAGAGCTCTGTTGCACCTCAAGTCATCACTGAGCTTATCCCTGCCTTGGTTTAGGCAGCAGGAAAACTTTCTGAGAAGAAGGATCTGGGGGTCCTGGTGGATGGTAAACTATCCCATGAACCAGCAACATGCCCTTGTGGCCAAGAGGACCAATGGGATCCTGGGCTGCATAGGAAAAAGTGTGGCCAGCAGGTTGAGGGAGGTCAATCTCCCCCTCTACTCTGCACTGGTGAGGCCACAACTGGAATAGTGCATCCAGTTCTGGGCTCCCCAGTTCAAGAGACATGTGGAACTGTTGGAAAGGGTCCAGCGAAGGGCAACAAAGATGATGGGGGGATTGGAGCATCTCCCTGATGAGGAAAGGCTGAGAGTGATTCTTTAGCCTGGAGAAGAGAAGGCTGAGGGGAGACCTTATTAATGCTTACAGGTATCTAAAGGGTGGGTTGAAGGATGATGGAGCAGGACTCTTTTCAGTGTTTCCCAGTGACAGGATGAGGAGCAATGGGCACAAGCTGTAACTTGCCCATTTGAATGGGAAATTCTATTTGAATCTGAGGAAGAACTTCTTTGTGGTGAGGGTGGCAGAGCCCTGGAAGAGGCTGCCCAGGGAGGGTGTGGAGTCCCCTTCTCTGGAGATCTTCAAGCCCCACCTGGATGCCGCCCTGAGTGATGTGCTCTGGGCAACCCTGCTTTGGCAGGGGAGTTGGACTGGATGATCTCTAGAAGG
>BJBW01020045.1:479-14944 GCA_004320125.1 Scolopax mira
GTGCTCGGGGATATGGATTAGTGTTGGGTGGTGTTTTGGTTGGTGTGGATGTGGTGGTGGTGTTTTTTGGTGGGGTGGTTTTGGTGTGGTTTTTTGGGTTTTTTTTTTTTTTTTTTGGTTGGACTAGATGATCTGAAAAGGTCCCTTCCAACCTAGGTGATTCTGTGATTCTGTGATTCTATGAAACACTTGGTCACATGAAGACTGGTATGTATTGGGAAAATGCAGTTTATTTTTACATATTTTCTGGTAGTTGTCATCTTGTGTTAGCAGCTAATTAAATTTAGGGAAATTGTTATGTAGCATTAGCATTTGTGTCAAGAATTGAAAATTTTGGTTTGGTATTAGGTATATATACGGCTGAGGCTCCTCTCCTCAGGTTGATATGGTACTGCTTTTTCTATAAAGCTTTTATAGAACTAATTTCTGAAGATTCATTTCATAGATACAGATAACTACAGCACCTACACTTTTTTCTGCTGGGCAATTTTGATGTTGATTTCTTGGGGATTGTCCATGTAGAAAAAATATTTCACATATACTATAGGAATGGGAAACGATATCTTCAGGGTAAGGGTTAATTTGTCTAAGAAACTAGGAACAAAAATTCTTCAATCCTTGAAAAAGAAGCCATAAAATAAAATAAGTGGTTTCTCAGGAGAGAGGCAGAGAACATAGATTCATGGTCTTTTTATGTATCTTAGAGAGGAAAACAATACTGACCATAGGGTGATCATAGACCACCATAGGGTCTATCTTGTTAACTTTCCAGGGAAAACGTCAATCTCAAGTTAAAGAGTAAGCATAAACACTAAGTGTTAACTGATGTGTTTTCTGATTGTAGTATTCCTAAGTAGGTGTCTGTCCATTGGGATTTGCTGTGGAACAACAGCTGGCATGTACAATAACCAAGAGAAACAGACTAAATCTGTAGTGATTCATAACAGTCCTATAGAAGAGGAGCTATGAAAGAGTATTTGTGAGAGATTGAGATAATTCATGGAGATAATTCACAGAGGTAACCAGGAAGATAACAATGCTGTTTTTTTCAGATGCTGCACTTGCATTTCTGATGCTACTGGATTATAAACTAGGAACCATGTGGTTTATTTTATTGGATGCATCATTTGACTTTTTATCAATTAAGTTTTTGAAAAAATAGATTAAAATGCATATTCAAACAGTGCATTCATGAAATTACTGGACCTCATCCATCATCTTACTGTGTGTTATAGTTGTTACTTCAAGTCAAGTTTTTCTTTTGCATCATTGTGACCTAAATTGTTTGTTGCAATTTCGGATGCCCTTTTTCAAGGCTCTGTATATGACAGTTCTGTTTCCTCCTTTCTTTACTGATTTATCTTCATATAATGTAGTTCAGTAGAGATTAGAGTTTGCCCAGGGACTTTGTTTTGCCGTTATTCAGTTTCCTTTGTAAAAGAACTCTGTTTTGTTGGGGAGGTTAAATCCCTTACCAGTGATTTCTACCTCAGTTAACTTCTTGTTCTAGATAATAAGATCTCATTCACCTTGCAGGCTATTTTAGTGACAGCAGATTCAAATGGCTTCTTGCATTATTATTTACAAGTGTGAGCTTGTTCAAGTTTTGAGTGACTACTGTAATCTAATACAAACACTTACTATGCAAACTGAGTTGACAATGATGCATGTCTTCAATATCACAGGGAATTTTATTCATAAGCATAAACATTAGGCTCCTATTAATAAGGCAATAACTTTCATGCTTTTCTTTAGCTTTCTTTGTGGGTTTTTTGTTTTGTTTTGTTTTGGGGTTTTTTTGGGGGGGGAGTGGGGAGGAGGAGAGACAGTTACCTATTTTTTACACTGAAAGGGTTATTAAGCATTGGTACGGGCTGCACAGGGAAGTGGTTGAGGTATCATCCCTGGAGGTTTTCAAAAGACGCGTAGACGTAGTGCTTAGTGATGTGGTTTAGTGATGGTTCAGAGTTAGGTTGATGGTTGGACTAGATGATCATAAAGGTCCTTTACAAGCTAGAATATTCTATGATTCTGTGATTCTATATGGTAAACTGCTTGGAATCATACAATTCTCTAGGTTGGAAGGGACCTTTATGATCATCTAGTCCAACCATCAACCTAATTCTGATAAATAAAAATAAAATAAAATTTAAAAAGTCACTGCCTCAACCACTTCCCTGGGCAGCCCATTCCAATGCTTAATAACCTTTTGTTATTGTCTGTTTGTTTCAGTCATTCTTTTGTCTTCTTGAATGTCCAGGTGTTAATCTGAGTTAAGACTGTATCTTTTCCTTGGAGATTTTTTCATGTGGTTCTTAAGTCTGCCACAGTCTTACTGCATTTCACTGTGCTGTGATGGTTCTGTCACGAATTGTTATTGTTTTATCTTGCTCATCCTGAGTTGTAGCATTGCTAGTCTGCATTTTACATTTTGACTGTTCTGATTAGGGACTGACTTATCTTTAGGTGAAGGAATGATGCTATGTAGATATTGATTATGGGTTGAGTAATTTGGATCTTCTGCTTCATTGCTTTGAAGGGAGTACTTGCTGTTTTGAGCAAGGTATCAACAAAAGCTGAATGCTTTTTTCCATATATTGAGTACTGAGGAAATTTGACTGATTTTTTTTTTTGTAGCAAACACTGATAATTTCTTTAGCATAGAATTATGATGCTGTTTGCCAACCTTACATATGCAGCACAATTCTTATTGTTCAATAGAACTTTGTACTTTCTTCTTCGCTCTTTTTCTTTCACTGCTGCTATACTTGGAAGAACAAATCACTGAAGGTTTCTGATCCAGGCTTTCTCACCTATAAGAACTGAAAATCAAAAATTTAATAGGGATGCAGGGAATATTCTTTAAAAAGTCTTGAAAAATGTGTTTGTAACAGTTTCACAAGTTCAAAATATATTCCCTATTTTATCTAGAAAAATATGATGTGTTCTAATTTTTGTGCCCACTTTTTTTAAGCAGCCAGCCATGATTAAAAAATTATCCTGTATTTTTAGCAGCAGTTATTCTCATTAAAAGAGTTATAATTGAAACCTGTTTTCTCTGCAATGCTCGTACATATAGGTATGACTGTGATGGAACTCATTTCCTTCATAGCAGTCCCTATGGCGTTGTGTTTTCGACTTGTGACTAAAGCAGTGTTGATGACATACAGATGTTCTGGCTATTGCTGAACAGTGTTTGTGCAGAATCAAGGCCTTCACTGTTAGTCACTCTGCCTCCTTCCCAGGGAGTAAACTAGGGATGGGAAGAGGTTGGGTGGGAACATAACCTGGAGAGGTGGTCCAAAGTGCCCAAACAGATATTCCATGCCATACAGCACCACACCCAGCGATAAAAAATGGGGGGGCGGGGGAGAGGCTGGTCTGGGAGATAGCTATTACTCAGAGATGAGCATCAATCTGCTTGTGGGAGATGGTGTTTTTTCCTTGTTTGTCCAGGATAATAACATTTGTGTCACAGTTTTAACACATTTTAATGCATAGTAGCAACATTAACATGATAGATCTATATATATCTATATATATCATGAAACATTAATTTCTATAAAAATTAATAATAACATTAGGACATGTATATACAATAATTAATAAAATGGAGAATATTTACCTCCTAAGCTTAGTAGAGCTCAAGCACTTATAACTAACCTTTTAAAAAGTATTGGCATGGACTGTCTTCGCCACAAATATAAAGTCACTGCTGCTCATTTGCCTTTGGTTTGTAAATTTTTTTTAACATATTTTTACGTAAAACTGAGGAAAAAGATGTTCAGTTCTTTTCTAGTGAGTCGTTGATTATTTACAGAAGTTTCATCACATTACTGATAAAACACATCACTAATCATGATAGACCTTAAACATGCTTAGTGATTTCCAAACACAGATTATCATGAATAAAACATCCACAGAAACGTCGCTAGAATGGAAGAAGAAAGATTCAAAAGGTTCATCATATACAGAGCTCATTTCATTATATGGTAGAGTATTGGAGAAAGCTAACAGAAGTTTTGTACTATGTCTGTAAGCAACTGATGACCAATGCTGATGACAGAAAGGAAGAGAGTATTTCTAAAGCAATTTTTTTTATAGTTACAGTAGGAGGATAATACAGCATATATTGTTTAATGCATGCATTTTTATTATATAAAGTGAATTCCATATAAATGGAGATGTTAAAAAAATATATTTTTAAATATAAAAATAAAAAAAAAAAGTTGAAACAGAAGATTCTGTATGATCTAGTTTTCTCAGAGCAAACGATGATCGAAATATATAATGAAAAAATCTAGAGTCTCTTCTAGAAAACATAGAATTAACCCCAAGCAAAGCGATACACAGCACAAAACTATACATGTTGCAAGTCAAGAGAGCAAAAATTTATGTGTAGCATTTTTTAACCTGGGGCAACCAATAAAGCAGAAGATCCAGCCAATACTTACTGTGTGCGATGCCTGTCTCTGGGATGTCTCTGCATGACTACCCACGCTGTTCAATGCCAGAAGCATTTTGTGTTGTGTTGTGTTCTTTCCCAGATATTATGATGATCATGAACAATAATATTAACAGAATTAAAACATGCATAATGATCTTAATAATTGAAATGAATTGTATATTCAGTGATGTTCAAAGCTTCCTTTTGCATTTGCAGTGTTGCTGTGGTTGAATTCATCAGCATCACTAATTCAAAGGCAGTAGGTTCTGCCTGTTTCTTCCGACCACTTGAGACAATACAATAGCAATTATATAGATTTATGAAACAGATCTTGCATATAAGATATTTTTTTCATCTGTGGTTATTTCATTTTATTTTTCTTCAGTCAGTGTAAATTAAGATGTGTAAATTCAATAGTTAAAAAAAAACCACTCTAATTTAAAGAGTATTCTTTTGTCTGCTACCTTCAGTAGGAAACATCATCTTCATCTCACCTTTGGGAAGTATTTTTCCTTCCACAGATCAGTATTTTTTGACATATCCAACAAGCTACAATGATTTCCCTATTATTGATATTATTCTGGTACTTTTTAAACATTTACAGGTCTCCTGCTATCTTTGGTTTTAATTTGTTTTAACCAAAATTCTTCTTTATCTTCTTTATCTTTTTAACATTTACACCCTAAGAATAATTTTCCTGTTGACCTAGTTTGTTGCCAAAATGTTGCAGAGGTTACTGAGTGGGGTTCTTTTTACTCAAGAAGGCTTCAAACAGAAAACTGCAACAGACTGAGATACCTGAAGTTTAGTCTGATGCTTAGAGCTCATTAATTCCTTCAGAACAGTGAAGGTTGCTGTCTCTGCTGAAACCTAAAATGTATACAAGTTTCTGCAGTTTAACTGACTGCTAATGATGCAAATTCACGATCCACAAGGCAGTTCAGAAACCTGGCATTGATTTTGGTGCCAGGTTACTGTTTGTTGAAAGAAAATCAAGTAGTTGTTCCTTGGTATTTCTTAGCCCTTATGCATCCTCCTTAGCACCCCTTACAATCTGCATGTCAAATAATAAAAGAACTCTGGAAATGTACTTCTGAATGATTAGATCCCTGTTTGATTTTTATCCCCAGGTTGATAATAAATGACATACCCAGACACTGATGTGGCACTACACCTACTGTAGAACAGCAGTGCCATTCTCTGGGAATTTTCATTTGCAGAAACATTATCAACAGCAAACATTTTCTTATACCACAACATGAGCAGAAATTGTGTGCACACCTATGGTGTGCATCACCATTTCTTTTTAACATTGAATATTTGTTGTTTTATTCTTAAATGCCCATTATAACTTTTAACTAGTTGATTAAATTTCCTAGGGGCTTTTTTTTTCTGTACTTATCCTTGCTTATTGCCGTATTAGCTTAACTTTGTGTGCATATAAACATACAGAAGACAGTTTGTGATTCATATAAGATTTTTTGTGGATATGTATATACATACATATACATATATATATACACACATACAAATATAGGCTGCATAGTATCACCAGGCCAATGAAAAAACATGGAAAAGGCATATATAGAGATACATACATATTTAGATATGTGTAGATATAGATCTGTTTGTGTATACATATTTATGCATACATACAGATATTCTGCATATGCAAGGGAAAATGGACCTTCCGTGATACAACCTGAAGTAAACTGTTAGAGAGTACTCCGTAAAATGGAATCCTGCTTGTGCTACTGATACAGTCAAAGTTACCAGGAACACGGAGGCAGCAAATGGACAGTATTATCTGCAATATTCAGACAACAAACACAGCAGTTCTGTGACCACAACAGCATGTAAAAGTAAATGAAATAACATAGATGAAATGTGAGCATGAGTGCAGCCGTTCCAATTTTGTTAATTAGTCTGTATTCACGCTTCAGTGATGCTGCAATTATGCTACCTCATCCTTGCGTAGGCCTATTGTGCAAATGCTGTCATTATGCTCCTAGTAGCATATAAAACAGTGCATGATATGAGCCACCTACAGCGATATCATTACAATTGTGTCAATTCAACAGTACGCTTCTTAAAATTTATAATTATTTGTCTTCACTGAAAAGCAATTTGTGAACCTATTACTAGTCTTTTTGAAGTTAACTTGATAATTTCTTTTATGTTATAGTAAACACCTGCCACTAAAGTCTAAGATAATTGTGTATACCACATTACAATGTTTTAAAATGAGAATCAGAGTATACACCTACTTTTTAATAATTGTATGGATGTCAGGACCTTTTTTCCCAGTTTCCAATAGATTATAGTAGATATTTAAAATGCTAGAAGAACAAGGAAATATTACTTAACCTATATCATTATGCGTGTCAAATGAAGGGATTTTTCATTGCAATATGTTCTCTCTGCAGCAAATCTTATGTGTTTCAACAGCAAAAGTTCATATCCTGCAATGCTGAGCGAAATAACACCAAAACCACTTTTTTCCAAGAAATTTTGTATATTTAAAGAATGTATTTCAATTACAGGACTACGTAATTCTGAATGAAACATTTGGCTGATACTCCTTCATGGGAATGAATCCAGAATCTCTGGATGATGAGTTTCTGCAGCTTGAATTATGGAGGTAGATCTACCTGATAATAAGCATTTTTTAAAATGCTTTATTCACCTGTATGTGCTCTTCTGTTAGCATGTTGTTTCTATAAAATATAAAATAACAGAATTATCACCATTATCACAGACTGCATCTCTCAGTCTGTCAAGGAATATGCTGTATTTCAAATCACTTTCAAATGTTAGTGCTTTTCTTGATAGGAATAATCAGTATTTCCTTCAGGGAAAAAAAAAAAAAAAAAGAACGAAACTGGAATAACATTGGGTTTTGTGAGAATGCATGTAAAATATAAATGAATGGGAATTTGTGGTGGCCAACATCAAGCAACTGACAAAGAGTTAGTTTCCATTATAGAGTGGCTTGCATTTCAGAAACATATTTCTGCAAATGTTCACTGTCCAGTTTGCATCTTAATCACAAATGAAGTCTAACAACCTTTGAAATGAATCCTTCCTTCAGTCTTTTCTCTATAATATTTAGGTAGAATTTCAGTTTTATAACATGTCTGGCTATTTGTCATATGAGCAAAGCGATATCTGAAGATTTATTCAGGCATTCAGAAGCATTTAAGAAGCCCCTGAATACATCAATTTTGGTCTACTTGTATCTAATTTAGGTCCAGTCAGTTTGAAGAACAATTCTGGATTTATTCCTGCTTTCAAATTATTCCATTCAAAACATGTTTAGCATGGGATGATTTGTTTTCTTTGAAACAGGTATGTAACTGCACATGGGCAGGGTTTTTTAATAATTTTAGACAAGTAAATGAAAAAAAAAAAAACCAAAACCAAAAACCTCAAAATAGGATTATTCTTTAAACCCTTAGAGAGATGAGTCAACCCAGTGCAAGAATATTGAATCATAATTAGTGCTTCCCAAATTGTAATCTGTAAACCAAATGTATAAACTCTCAGCATCAACTATATTCAGTATTTTACTTGCATTATTTCAACAGTACTTGTATTAAACAGGTTTTTGTTTCTGGAGTTGAAGTTGCACTTAAATGCCAAAATTTGTGTAAACATATACAGGCACATACATACATATATAATATATATACACTCATTATTTATTTATTTATTTTTCTGAAAAAAGCTACAGTAAATAATTTAACATATACTGACACGTTAGTCTATTTTTTTATTATTTTTTGTAGTTATTGATTATTTATCAAAATACAAAGATTACTAATTATTAAAAGAAAAGGAAGTTGCCTTGAGAAAAGAAAAGAATTTGTAGATATCTTTGCAAGTTTCCAAAATGTGTCAATCCTGATACATCTTCAAACATTGATGAAGCGTATTACAAGAAAATCCTCCAATCTGTGCAAAACTATATAGTAATGACACAAAGCTAAGACATGAGGATGAAGAAATGATGTGACTAAGACACCCAAGAATAAATTAACCCAGAAGGAAAATGGGGAAATCAAACGTGATAGTTTTCATAGAAAATTGTTCTTTTCAGTGGAATTTTAAAAGTGTGTCCTGAAATTCATAGAGAATTGCAGCTCAATGAAAATTGTTCCTTTGGTGTACCATCACCTGGGGCTTTCTTGTCTTGGCATTTTTTGTAATGTTTGGAAAAAGACAAAGATCTTTATTTCATGAAGAAAGAAGGTAATGAGTCACTTGGGAGAAAATATCTAGAGATGCAGCTTTCCAGAAGATGTCTTTAAATCAGTTGTAAATGTATTTCTAAAGAAGAAAATCTAAACCTCCAGATATGTGTGCTTGATACGCAAATTAAATGACCAAAATGTTTCTTATAAAAGTCTATTAAGTTTTACATATATAGGTATATGTTTCTACTGAGTCATACCATTAAATACTGCTTAGAAATTCAGAGGTAAAAATCAAAAACTAATCATGAAAAGACTATTACAAAGAGGCCACTACTGTAATTTTAGTGCTATCATAACAAGTATCCACCACAAATTTCAGTGCTGGTTCCAGACAAAGAGATTACAAATCAAACCTTATTCTATAGCATCAGGAAAAACTCACATACTACTGCTGAGCCCAAAGTTGATTTAGCTGGTACACTAAGGTTAGTTAGAGAGCCTCTGCTACTCCACACTCTTATAATGGAAAAAAGTACAAGACACATTAATTCCCAAACAGCTTTTAGCCAAAAGAGTGGGAAAAAAAATAAGGAAAAACCACACTTTCTTCAAAGATTGATACATTCTTCTTTATCAATACTTCTCAATCCATTATGGGTCAATATTGACCTACATTTAAGTTCTCAGCTCCATCACAGATAGTTTCTTCTGACATTGCTGATATGAATATAAGTGTCTCTACCACTGGCAAGTACCTTCATTCAAGAAGTTATGAATAGACAGATGATCAGAAATAATGCCAGTCAGCTAACTGGACATAACTGCTGCAGCACAAAACACTGGCTCTTTGCTTTTCAGCCTGTCAACTACACTACACTGTCAAGACCAGCAGAAGAAATCCATCCAGGGGTTAGACTGGCCTTCCTCATTCTAGCCATAAGAAAAATATCAGGTCAGAATACAGCAGTGAGTATGAATATGAAGAGGTGATCAGTTCCTCAGTTAGACATGGGTGGAGTCATAGTTTATGAAGATTAGGCATCAGGCCCTAGCATTGGAGATCCTTGCAGGAAGTCAATGCAGCTGGGGCAAATGAACAGCTACAATACGGACATTCATCTGCAGGATATCACTAGGCTGGTGGTGGAGGTGCTGAGGCATGTTTTTTCATGAACATCTGTGTTCTCTGACACAACTGGGACTGCGGTCATTCTAATACTGTTGTTACTACAGTAACTGAGCCCACTCATTTAGGAGTTCAAGTGAAGTTGCAAAGGTGAAAGTTTACAATGGATGTGAATGAATTATGCCACAAAGAGAGAGCAATTTCAACGTGGTTCTCTTTCTTGAAAGTGAAGACATTAGAAATATCTATCAAGAAATTTTAATGATATTGTCAAATAACAAGAATGTTTTATATTTTCAAAGCACAAGGGAATTTTTTTATGCTATTAAGGAATTTTACAGACAAAAACCTGATAATCACCATTAACTATTAAATAGTCCAGTATAGTCAAGAATGTAAATGACATTTCTAATAAAAGAAACTGGGGGTTGAAAGATATTGTGGTGATGCAAGAATTGATTGCTTGTTAAAAGATGTTTTATTAATGTTAATGCTAACCAAACAGTTATGCAAAGCCCTAGAAAGACAGAGTAAATGACAATCAATATTGATAACACACACACAGACACACAAAAAAACCCCAAACAACAACCCCTAAATTAATTTCTGCTATTACAGATTTTCTACATTGAGACAACCTTGAATAAACAGATAAAAAAATGTAGCTATTTTATTGAAAATAGGTTCTGGAAGGTTAAAAAAAGAAGATTTAGCTTCTAAGTGTCTTTGACATAAAGTTATAAACAAGAAACTGTTGAAGATGTTCAGCTTAAATATGGTAGTTACATGCAAGCCATCCTTTCTTCAACGGGACATCTTAAAACGTATCTTTCCTAAATGCCAGTTATAAAATAATAACTCTTCATTGTGTTGGGTCAGGGAAAAAGGACCTCAGCATCTGAAGAAGTGTCTTAGAAAGATTTGATAAAGTTATTTTTACAATCTTTTTGAATAAAAGCCTTAGTGAAACATGTACGAGAGACATCAGTTCTTGAAGTAACATCTAGAGTATGTGTTTATGTACAGTAGACTGTATACAATTTGGTTTTGAGGTAACCAAGGATGTGATTTAGTTGAAAAGAATTTATCTATAGACAGCTTCTAGTGTTGAGTTATCCAAATATATATTACATTGTATAGTATACATTATACATTTAATATATATATGAAACCTGTTCTTCAATTCATCCATTCAAAGTTGGAAACTTTGTTTCTTTATTACTCTACCTTCATCTAGAAAAAGGGAATCCTAGTTTTGAATTGCTTTACCAGATATTTGCCACCTTTTTCCAGTTTGTCCCTTCATATATTATTTCTATGCAGCTGATGAAGCTCCTTTATCTTCTAAAAAAAATAATACTAAGAATAAACACTAAACAGTAATGTTATATATAATTAAAATATTTTCCTTAAAAATTTCCATTTTAATATTTATCACCACTTACCAACTCCAGCCTAAATTCTCTTTTGTCTGTAAAAAATAATTGAAATTAATCAATTGAAAAATTGTAGGAAGGAAGAGTTTAATTTGAGTTCCTGTAAGTTAATTAAGGGCATTAATTAAATCTCAAGCTGGAGTAAAATTCATATCAATAGGCTTGAATTCATTCATGTGAAAGTGGATTCCTTGCAAGTAAGACATGTGGAACTGGGCACTGTTACTGTAAGGCCTGAAGGGTTTCATATTAATCAACTTAATAAAAGGGTGTATCACTGAAAAAAAAAAGAAAAAGGAAAATGTTTTTGATAAATATAATAATATTAAAGTCCTAAGGTAAAAAAAAAAAATAAATATTGCTCATAAATCACATTAGAAGGACTTAGAATTCTGTGGAAGGGAGGAGAACAAGGAGGTTATTCATAATACTGTAATAGCTCCAGGTGATTCACAACATATTTTAAATGCTTCCTAAACTTTAATGAAGGACACTTTGCACTTAATTCTTCACATAATCGCAATGTTATTTGTCATGTGCTAGTAACATGTACTATCAGAGTCGTACTGTGTAGATATTATGTAATTGCATAACTTTTACAGCTGTGATTTCAATTGAAATCCACATTTTCCTGTGTTAAATTTATTATTCTTTATTTGTTAAATAAAATCCATTCCATCTAAAGTAAACACATTTGAAAATATTTCTATTAATCCTTTAAAGTTTCTTTTAGTTCTCTTGTAAGAAATAGTCCATCTCTTTTTTTGTAATGCTAAAGTATTTTTCTCTACCTCTCACTCACCTACAAATGTTTTCCTTCTCTTGGGCTTTTTCTCTCACTTTGCAAAAATCTGAAATAATTTGTCTTAGACTGTGACATGATTTGATAAACACTAACTTGATATATGACACTAATGCAACTTAACATCATTAGTCTGTATTGCAATTGCTTTTTCTAAACTTCATCATAGTCCACTTCATAAATCAGCTCCACTGAAAGCAATTTTTTCCTGAAAAACAGCCTACAATTGGACTATATTTTCTCACATTAACCATACATTCATCTAATGCATGTCAAAGCTGCTTCCCATGTGTTTTGCAAATGATCTGCAGTAGTTAAACTGTAAAATTGTAACCCTGGATAAGTACTCCTTGAATGACACCATTGCAAAGTGTCTCCACTTTGTCTCCAAAGTGATTTTATATTTAACTTCCAGTACTAGTAATGGAAATGCATGTTAATTCTTTAATAAAGAGAGATGGTCATGTGAAGGAACCAGGAACCTTTAAACTACAGAACATAACTTGTTACAGTAGGTATATTGCCTATAGAATATGTGTAACACCAAAAATTCTTCCACCATTTAGTGCAAGAAAGCTGCCACATAATTGTATAATTATAAAATTCATGAGAAATAAAGTACCTTGAATGTTCCTGTAATCTGATGTATTTTCCAAAATGGTATCTTTTTCTTTCTCAGTGGCTGTTTCTGTGCTATGTATAATATTTTTCTAAATTGATAAATCTACCATAACGTACAGGCAGAAAAATCCAAACTTTCTTCAGTTCTTATAAAGGGACATCTACATAAAATATATATGGAATATGATACATAACATACAAGAATCATATGTAAGAATCATTTCCAACTACATATATATACACACAGAATTATATATGCATCCTTAAGCATTACTTCAAATATGTGACACAAATGTATATGTCAAGCAATATCAGAGCCATGAGGGTACCAGAAATCCTATATTGCATTAAGTGGCCCATTTGGGACCCCCTTCTCAGGAACACAGGAACCCTATCTCAGCTTTAGCCTCACAGATAGACCTGGGTCACTCACTGGCTTTTCCAGCTGGACTTTGCATTTGCATGAGGCTGGGGGGATACTCCTTTCTGTCACTAACCCTTGCCTGGATGCTTGTGGTAAGAGTTTCACCCTCTGCAGGCACCCTCATCTCCTGGCTCACTACAGTCCACTTTTGCAGTGGTTCTGCAATTAACGCACTCATCTCATTGTATTTGGCATCCATAATATTTGTCCTGCACAGTATTTGAATTTGTGGGATGTAGCTGGTATATTCTGACTGATGCTGAACAGGATTTAGGTGTGGATTTTAATGCCTCTGTTTTAATGTTGATTTTTCCAGTACTGATAATTGGATTTTCTACTAACCCTCTTGCATAATATTTTGAACTGAATTTCTGTGCGAAGAAAATCAACAGGCAATAAAAAAAATCCTTGACAGAAAATAAGTTTTCCTGACTTAGAAAACTTCATGACTCAGAACAGTATAGACTGTTCTGAACTGGAAATTCAGATTTTGACTGTTTCAAGAACTTGTTTTCACTGAAGTGTTTTCACTTAGGTCATCAGATCTCTTTTGGAACTTTACATTTTTTAAAAGTCTAATTCTCTGCATATCTGTACTTACTATAATGAACTTTTTTCACATTTGATTCTTTTTCATGCTGATTATTAGCCATCTCTGATGTCCACCAAAAAAGGAAAAAGGGTAACATAAATATATACAGATGTTACAGCTGCTTCTAAGTCTTTTGATATGATCTTGCTTTCCTAAAGTAATTTTAAAAATTTTTTTCAGAGATCAAATGTGAGGTACTAAAAATAAAAAAAAATAATCATCAGTTATAGTTGTATCATTTGATTAAATACACATTGATAAAAGGTACTTCTTTAAAGATGGCAAGCTTGATTTTGAATGTGATGATGTCTTACACTTTTCTGAAAATAAGATGCAAAGTATGGGTTTAAGAATGAAATTACCATCTCAGGTCTTCAGTATGGTTTTATGAAATAACATTTTGTGAGCATTCTGTGCACGTTTGTCTCTCCAAATGTGTTTTCACCTTATAAGCTACTCTCTGTCAAGTAAGGCAGAAAAGCATGTCAAATTTCTTCATATGTGGTCAAATTGGATACTGAGATGTAGTTTAGAGAGACTTTGAATAGTGTCTCTAGTATAAGAAAGAGATACATATGAACATTGCAATAACATTGCCCACCTCTCCCACCACTTTCAGATGCATTCCATCTAGTCCCAGGCTTGTGCATGTCCAATTTGCTTAAGTGCTCCCTACCTCTGTCTTGTTTCATGGTAGGTAGTGGTTCACTTGCATGACTTGACTTGTAGGTCCAAGACAGGGAATCTTGAGCTCAAACCTTTACAGGAATATGTTACTCTGATTATGTCCCGGTTTGAGGTAAAACCAACCATTTTTGTGT
>BJBW01020046.1:0-21525 GCA_004320125.1 Scolopax mira
AGGTCCTGCTTGACAAACCCAATCTTCTTTTATGACAACGTGACCCACTTGGTGGATGAGGGAAAGGCTGTCCATGTTGTTTTCCTGGATTTTAGTAAGGCCTTTGATAAGGTTTCTCACAACATTATCCTGGAGAAACTGCATGTGGCTTAGATGGTAGTAGTCTTCACTGGGTAAAAAATTGGCTGGAGGGCCAGGCCCAGAAAGTGGCGGTGAATGGAATTAAATCCAGTTGGTGCCCAGACACAGGTGGTGCTCCCCAGGATTCAGCATTGGGTCCAGTCCCCTTTAATACCTTTATCAATGATCTGGATGAGGACATCAAGTGCACCCTGAGTAAGTTTGCAGACAACTCTGTTAGGTGGGAGTGTCAACCTGGTTGAGGGTAGGATGGCTTTGCAGAGGTATCTGGACAGGCTGGATGGATGGGCTGAGGCCAATGGCATGAGATTCAATGAGGCCAAGCCCAGATCTTGCACTTGAGTCACAACAACCCGATGCAGTGCTACATGCTTCGGGAAAAGTGACTGGGGAGCTGCCTGGCAGAAAAGGACCTTGGGGTGTTGGTTGACCTTCGGATCAACATGAGCCAGCAGTGTGCCCAGGTAGTCAAGAAGGCCAACAGCATCCTGGCCTGTCTCAGGAATAGTGTGGCAAGCAGGACTAGGGAAGTGATTGTCCCCTTGTACTTGGCACTGGTGAGGCCCCTCAAACATTATGTCCTAATTTGAGCCCCTCATGACAAGAAAGACATTGAGGTGCTGGAAGGTGTCCAGAGAAGGGCAATGAAGCTCGTGAGGAGTCTGGAGCACAAGTCTTAAGAGGAGTGGCTGAGGGCCTGTTTAGGCCTGGAGAAAAGGAGGCTGAGGGGAGACCTTATTGCTGTCTACCACTACCTCGAAGGAGGTTGTAGAGAGGTTGGGATTGATCTCTTCTCCCCAGTAACAGGTGATAGTACAAGAGGAAACAGCCTCAAGTTACATCAGGGGAGGTTTTAGATTGTGTATTAAGAAAAAATTTTACCCTGAAAGGGTTATTAAACATTGGAACAGGCTGACTAGGGAAGTGGTTGAGTCACCATGCTTGGAGATATTTAAAAGACAGATAGATGTAGTGTTCAGTGATACGGTTTAGTGGTGCTTTTTGTCAGTGTTAGTTTAATGGTTGGAATAGATTATCTGACAAGTCTCTTCTAACCTTGGCAATTCTATGATTCTGTGTTTTTTTCACATAACCATTTTTACTGACCATCTGTTGGGGAACCTCATAATTTGTCTACATCTTGTTTAGAACATCTGTATATGTCCACAGGAATCTTGTCTGTAGTATAGCTTTGGTATCTGACTGGACTATTTAAAAAGAGGGTAAGGATTTCACTATGCTACATTGAGTATTTTGAATTTGTATGCATCCTTATCTGCTCAGTTGGTGTGAAGAACAGTTTCTAAAATCAACAGCTTGAATTTGTCCATTGAAAAACAACTAGTATGATCCATAACAGAAATGATTAGGCTGGTTTGAAAATATACACCCCATACTGCTATCCTAATACAAGGAATACAGAGATGATCTATGTTTTACTTTCCTCAAATAAACTATGTGTCCCTAAAGAACAAGTGAACTTAATTTTGAAAGACTGTTTAACAAGGTTCATTAGCACTATTTACATGGGCAAATACTATACATCATTGAAAAAAGGGAAATTAAAAGTTAATTTTAAAAGTCACATGGACAAAATTAAATTATAAATTGTTCATACTGGTTGAAGTCTTTCTTTCAAAATATGACAGAAAATGAATCAAGGCACACTTGTCTGTTCATATCTTAACTGGGTCTGTCTTAGAAACTCTTACCAAACTGTGCACGTGTGTGATTGTTAAGTTGGTAACTCTTGACTCCATACCTCCTGAGCTTGTATTTTCACACACTATAATTTCCTTCAGATTTCCTCAGAAAACAGAATTGTTGTATTGTTGTATTCTCTTATCCTGTCAGTATTGGGGTTCACTAAAATAGATTGCTTAATTTATTACAGTGCTCTGAGATGCTTACTCAAGGTATCTATACATTTGGACATTGTATCTCACTGTTAAAAGGAAAACAGGATATAAAGATCAAACAAAACTTTGAGGTACTGAGTTTCCTTGTTTGTCACAATAATACTAATTTCTACAGAATTATTTAAAATGCTGTTCCCATACACACAAAAGCTTGGAACCCCAGGCATTCCTTGGGATATGGTGATTATCACAGTATAGAAATTTTCCTTGTGTTTTATGTAATTTATTTTTGTAATTCCATTACAATATATTGATTGTATCTTGCATTTCTCTGTATCATGTATAAGGGCATTCAGGGTTAATCACACTTTGCAGTTTAGTTTGCCACTGCTGCTTAGTCATTTCCCGAACAGCCTGTCTCTCAGCCTGCTATTCTCTGCCATAAGAATTTGATCTGAGGAATATTTTAACCAGATAGCTATGCTTCTGCCAGCAACTGTTTCTGAAATTTCCTTCTCATTGTCTCTTTCATGTGAAATCTCTGTTTCACTTCTCAGGTTTTCTCGGTGAGTGCAAACAAATACAAGTGTTAAGATGAAACATGAGTTTTAGATGCATCTCACACCAATCCAAACCATGTGATTGCACACTTCACTTTAATCTGTGCCTTAGCACTTGATTCTATAGCAACTTGCCTGCCTGCCTGACCATCCTATTGTACATCCTTCACTGTACAGGAAACGTAGCAAGCAAGCATTTCAGGTGGCAAGCTGTAAATACACAAAAAGATCACCCTTTCCAAGAGGAGGCAGTTAGACCGTAGACTTCTCTGTCACAGGATATTTACATTCTCAAGGCCTCTATAGGTACAAAAAGAATTTATAAAAATTCTCAAATGAAAAAGTGAAAGAGGACTGTCAATCATATTGGAAGGTGGTAGTGGGGTAGTGTTACTGGGGCACTGTCTATATGTATCGCCTTTGCCCTGTCATTTGGCTTTCAGCATCAGAAGCAGAATACTTAGTTGGAATCACATCTCCTGTCTGGGATATGATTTTTGGCTGTGGAACCTTAAGAATGTAGCTGTCATTGGCTTTTTTAGTACATCTAGATTGGCGCACCTCAACGTAAATATCTCCTCAGACTAGCTTTCACTGTATCCAAATCTGGATTTTTCTTAGGCAGCTCCCTATAGTATTTTTCTTTAATATTTTTTTTTCATAATACCACTTATACATTTTATTACTGTAGGAATTTTTGCCTCACTGATTTGCAGCTTATATATTATTGCTGATTCTAATGTCAACACATGCAATACTCCAGTATAAGCAAGTGGACAACTGTTAATCAGACACTGCAGTCTCTTCAGCTTTCTGTTAGGAGGATATTCACTGAAAAGACAAATGTGAATTCATTTGTGATTGGAGATGGAAAGTATTTCTCTATCTGCTGGGTTGGGTTTTTTTTCACTTCAGCACTCATGGCTGTCTAACCCCCTATGTATTATATCAGAACAAAACTATCCAATGTGTCTGAGGTTTAAACATATTGTTGTCAGGAGCAAGTCCCAGAACCAAATATTCGAAAACTAAAGTTAATTTCTTCCCTGGTGGTTGTATGTTCACAAGAGCACTATGATCCATCTCGATAAAGGTTGTTCAAGTAGTTGTTGGTACGATCTATGTTTAAGTATTGCAATGAAACTTCCTAAGTAGAAGACACTAGAAGAGCAAACTGTCAAAGAAAGGAAGCTGTCAGGTAAACACAAATCTTTCAGTGTCTAGCATGGTCACAGAGAACAGGTACATCTGCAGGATTTCTGAAGCTGTAGTTTCTCAGTCTAGAGAGGAAGAACACATTATGCAAATGATGGAAAATTCTTAATCCAGATTTCTTAGGACCTGGGGAGACTAAGGAACCACACACCAGTGCTTCAAACATAATACCAGTGAAGAATGAAAGCTGGAGTTTTGCTGCTTTAGATGAACAGTGAAGGTATACTGAACATTTTGATAGAAACATAGATGTTTTTCACACTTTGAAAGAGCAAGAATTGAGAGTGTTGAGATGGTGCTTACATTATCTACACACACTATGCTTGTGCTCTCCAATACTTTGTTAGTTGAAACTGGCAGTCTATCTAGCTCTAGAGACACTTTTTAGATGGATTTATGTTCTAGTTACTCTTCAGGTTTACTCTCATATATTATCTTATGTCACAGGTGCAACACTCAATCTTGACTGAGCATCTGTAGCTTGAATCAAATCCTACCTTGTCACTCTCGGCTATGGCAAACTGACTCTCAGCCAATGCTCTATGGGCAAGTGCCAACTGCCAGTTCATCACCCCTTTAAATACTGAGTAATTTGCATGGCTACTGGGATGGTGAAGTAATCTGAGAGTCTGAGATGCCAACAATGTAGGGTATTTATAGCTGGGTGTGATGACAGTTTTTAACAGACCGTACATATCTGTACCTAGGAGAAGCTTGCTCAAAACCCCTGCTCAGATAAGTGAGACTTTGATGACATTTCCCAACCTTAACACCATATGATTTTGATATTTACAGGGAAAATAAAGGAAAGTGCAGACAATTGCCACGAGGAAGGGTCACCCAAAAGCTCTGTACTATACTTGCTGTGGTTTTTATAGCTTTACGTTCTTGCAAGTGACATCCTTGGAGCAAATAATGTCGAAAGTAACAACCACTAATTCAATTTAGTAATACAGAAAGTCAAAGAGAGTCACCCAGGGTAATGTGACCAATGAGGCCTTTTGTGGTTCATGCCAACCATCTAAAAAAGAAAGAAAAAAATAAGGATGATGGTGGTGCCTCAGGGTAACAAATCCATGGGTGCCCTGGACCATGCAAACAGCTGACCGCAAGGCTGAAGTAATGCATGAGGAAACTGTTCTGCCAGCCTGGGCTTGGGAGTACCAGGTGACTGTGGTGAGGGCCCAACTTCCCTAAGTCCCTGGTGCTGGTTGTGGCTGAGTTTACAACATTGATAACTTGAATGGGCTTTGTACAGAGCATGCCACTGCGTGTGTCTTAGAGCGGGAGAATATAAATCACAACTGACTTGCTATTCCAATCCCACTTAGAGAATAAATTTTAGTTTTTATGTCACTGAGATGTCTTCTTGCAAATTCTCGAGCCCAGATATCTGTGATGTCTCTATCTATATCAGCCTTTAAAAATGTTTCCAATTTAGATAGCAGAAGGCCATTATGAAGACAGGTGAAAAATAAAGGACCTCCCTCTTCAGAATGACTTTTTTCCCACTATTTTTAAAACATATCCATGCCTTCTGCCTAACAAGTTGTATTACTCCCTTTTGCCAAAGTAAATATACATATTGTTCTTTTCCTCCTCATATAAAAGCCCATCTTTTTTTCTCTGCTTCCCTTCATACATCTCTTTCTACTCCTCTACATTTGAGGTTTTTCCTGAGTGGTCAATAGTCCTTTTATTTCCAGACAACTTTGACAGTGATAACAACCAACTTACCTGCAGCAAGGGAATACAAACTTACTGATAGGACATATGTTGACATCAGAAAAATATGTCAGGCAGAGCGTACAGGATGAGTCTCCTGTTCAAGTTTGCCCTTGGTCCCATGGAAGTGAAAAAGTCATAATGCCCAGGTCTTGATATCTGCATTCTCACGATCTCACCAGATGAAATATCAAAGTGGGCTAAGGGGAGTACAGCAGTTGGGCTGGTATGTTCAAGAATCCTCTGGGACTGTTCAGTCCCAGAGGCTTAACAAATATGACTATTAGATACATTCAAAGAATTGAAGCATTTAACTGAAAGTGTCCAGGGTCTACTCTTTCTCGCAGGCACATTCAGGAACTTTCTCCCATATTTGAACTATGCCTCTGGCACTAGAACTTTTTACCTTTTCCTTAAAACACATTTACCTCTTCATTTTGACATCTGGAGAAAAGAAAAAACAGGTAGTACTAATCTGAATTAAATATGACTGATAAGCAGCATCTGCTTTTTTTTTTCTAAGAGGCCAAATTGATACACCTCAGAGGAGACAACTGTTTTGTTGGTGATCAAAACACAGAAGAAAGATTATCGTGAGTCAGATAGATTTGTGTTTGCTCAAATGTTAACAGAGCTGGCAATGTCTCAACCAAGTCAAGGTTTACCACATTTTTCGCTATGAAGTAAGAGTAAGGCATTTGTTCTTAATCCCATAGCAATGAGCCAAGTGCAAAAGTCTCAGAGTGATCAGCCCATTAGGCCTGTGGGATTTTTTCAATTCTCACAGATGAAGTGCCAGGCTGAAAATATAACCCCTATCATATGTGTACCCTTTGCTTTTTAATCTGGATCCAAGGCACAGCCTTCATCTAAATTGAGGTGATCAAGATGCACAGGCATAAAACCCTATTATATCTCCAGACCCCAGGAAGGGAGAGTGCATCAGAAACACTTTAAGTGTCTTTAACTTCCCATTTTTACCTTTAACTTGCCTATAGTGTGCATTGCATCTAATTTTGTCACTGCAGGTTGGTAGAGTTTATCCTGTGTAACGCATGTGATTTGGAGAGCAGGCTATAGAGAGTAGAATGCAGCATGTGTCTTGTTTCAATCTGACTGTCCCTTTTTCCCCAGAACTCTGGATATAACTTCAGTTCTTCAATTTCCTTATACAGTCTCCCAGTGTGTGTACATGCTAGTCCATGAAAGCTAATACTATACCTGGTCCATTCCTATCACCTAGTGACTACAAGGCTTCCTCTGAGCTTTTTAGGAACATATAGTGTATCTTTTTGGTCAACCCCCCACAGATTTTGTCACTGCCTTTGCTGACTCTGCCATGTGACCATCCACTACCTAGTTTCAGTCTCAAGAAGGCTGGAATCACATCAGCATTTTGTAAATGTAGGGGATGAAAAAAGCAGTTGCACAGCACAAAATGGCAAACCAGTAGACTGCTGCAAGGCAATGATTTTCTACTCTGATGCAGTGAGAGCAGCAAAATACTGCAGTATTTATAGTAAATCTAATTGAAACATGAATCAAAATATAAGTTTTAGAGATAAAAAAACTTTCAAGTTTTGTACAGCACGCAGTAGTAGATGGAAATATTTACAAAATAAAAGGGAACATATGAGCAGATAAAATAAATGATGTAACAAGGAAGAAAGTAGCAAATATTGCACAAAATATGACTGAAGCCCACCCTTGCTAGAGATGCCATCCCCAGTTCTTCTAAATCTTCAGCTTTATTTTCTTAGGAAACAGGCAGGTGGAATGGTGTTTGTTTCTTTCTCAGTCAGACACACTGAATCCATTCCCTACCACATAAAGCAGCAATTCATTTGTGCTACTGCTGTCTGTCATTTTGTTCTATTTTTTTCCCTCCTATCACCTTCCCCAAACTGGAAGGAAACGGAAAGTTCACCTATGTCGTTCACCTGCAGCTGAAATTCTTTCTCAGTTTCTTAATGGAGGCAAGAATAGCTCCCATGATCAAGCACTAGGTGTCCTGAGGCTTCCTTGGTTAGTAAAAGGAGATGACAAGACTAGAATGTATTAAATCTGCTGCTGTCTCCTGGGCATCGTTTATAGATTCCCTGTCAACCGGCAAGATCCTCTATTACTATGAACAGTGTAATTAGTTTATAATTAGAAGTTAATCACAAATCTATAAAAGAAGCTTCCAAATATTGACAATTGTTAAGAAAGTGAAATTACCATATATAGCTAATTAATTGGTGGTTTGAAATTTGTAAAAGGAAATGAATTCTTAAAGTACCTTATAATCCCAGTAGTAGAAATTGCTCTTTCCTATTTCCAACTTCAGCAGCTATTTGTATATCTTTCATGTTCTGAAGGATATGATTATGAGAAAAATATTAAAATAGTGCTTTCAGTCTGGTTGACTTCTGTTCTGAAAACTGTGCTAATACCATATTTTCCTATGCAAAAGACCAATTTGTTCCATATATTCCAAGCCTTCTTTCCACACTACCTTCCTTCATCCTCCTGGGCTTGCAGGGAACACCTCAGAAAGGAAGAATAGCCAAATATATGGTATTCAGCATGAAAGAAGGTAAAAAAGAAATTTTTGTGGAAAAAGAATATTATGTGCTGAAATTTTTCTCCTTTTCACACCCATTACTCATGTCTTACCCATAG
The DNA here is from genome assembly GCA_004320125.1 of Scolopax mira. Taxonomy (NCBI): domain Eukaryota; kingdom Metazoa; phylum Chordata; class Aves; order Charadriiformes; family Scolopacidae; genus Scolopax; species Scolopax mira. The sequence continues at coordinate 8,165 of BJBW01020046.1, forward strand.
CAAAGGTACACCAACTTGAGAATGGAATTTTCACATCTCTTAAATTGTCATTATTTTTTTGCTTATATGTATTACCCTACTGTTGCAGACTGAAGATTCATTGTCATTGTTTCAGACTTTTGATATCTTTAATTGTTTCAAAAAAACCCAAAATATCATAATAAGCAATGACACAATAAGGATGAGTGGCAATGGGTGCAGCACATCTGCAGTGCAAAGTGCTTTTTTTTTTTTTTTTTTTTTTTTTTGGTGTCAGGGAAAGTTAAGCAGATTTGATTTCAAATGCATATTGCTGAGCATAGTTGAAATATGATAAGGAAGCAGCATTATGGATGTTTATTGGAAAGTTTTGCTCCCATATGAAATATTGGGAAAAAAGTAGGAAAATGTTTATTTCAAAATGTAACAACTGTGAAATAAGGATATGTCATGGACCAACCTGGATGAGATGATCCACTGATCTACATATCTGATATCAATTAGGTGGTATTACACAATGAGAAACACTAAGGGTGAAGATAGATCACTTATGCTTGATACTACAGATAGAGGATAACATGTGAAAATGTCCAAAGAGAGAGGAGACATCAGTACATTCCTGAGCAAAGTGTTTCTCTCTGAAAAAAAGAAAAAGCTGATAAGTAGCAAAAGCTGCCAGGGGACTGTGGTAGTTTTGTACTTGTCTACTTCCTTCCTGTGATTCATGAAGAGTTCATCAAGAAGTGGGCAGGAGCTTAGAGTCCATTATTAGATCTGACAGCACAAAAGGATCATTTATATGAATGAAAAATAAGCAATGAAATCCTTTTTTTTTTTTTTTCCCCTTCCTTCTGTCTGTGTGTATACATGTCCATGTCCTTTTGCTTCAGATGGGGGGGTGGAATGTGTTGTTTTTAACAGAGAAGACTCTAGTTATGTCACAAACTGTCAGGATACATAGAAAATCCTTGATTCAGAGAATTTCAAATGTATCAATCAGGAAAACAAATTCTGAGCAACCTCTAAATTCTGCGGAATTGTATACATTGAATTCACTAATACCAAGTGAATTTTTCATGTTTAATGTTATTATAGTGACTGACCACAAGTGCTAAGTAGTGGTTTGGCCTGGCATACAACTATTTAGAGAGCTTTTTAGAAAGTTCACCAAAATTAGGAAATTAAAGATGTTCTTTATATGCCAGTGATCCAGTGAGCAATGTGATGAAGAACTGCTGAAACTGTTTACAATGTGAAGGCAGCACAGCAAGTAGCTCTGCACATTGCCAATTGCATTGCAATTCCAGATGTACAAGAACATGCCAGTTGGCACATGTGCCTGAAAAATTATTCAGGAACTAGGCAGAGGATAATCTCCTAAATGAGGGTTCCCACATTCTGTGTCGGGATAGGCCTTCACAGCTGACATCACATCCTCTCTCTGGCGATCAGAGAAAGTTCTGCTGAAGTGCCATATATAATCCAAGGAAGCCACTACATTGGCTCTGCCTACTGCAACACAGGAAGTATAAACAAGCCTTCAGTCCACTGCAGGCTCATGAGGCCTACCTGAGCATAAGCACTCCAGGCTTGCCGAACTCCTTCAGGAAGTACTTCAGGGACCAGGCTAAGATTACAACACTTCATCTGTCTTCTTGGGCTTCCTAAAAGCAGGCTGAAATTTGCCCCCGATTGGAACAGAGGTTGTTCACTTAACAAGAAATCTTAATCTTTCCGCCTTCACTGATTGGTATGACTTTCAAGAAGATGTAAGTAGCAACAGAAAATAGTGAAATTGTCCGTATCACTATTTGGTGCTCATTAATTGCTTGTCCAAATTTCATTCTAGGACTTCAGGGCTTCTCGTGAGTGATTTGGATAGTTTATTTTGTTGGTTGGAATATTCACAGTTTCTAAGCCACTCTCCATCAAAATTGAAAAGTTATGGCAATTAGGTGAAGTCCCTGGCGATTGGAAAAAAAAGGAATTTTTTAAATTTTTAAACCATTTTTTAAAACCATTTTAAAAAAAGTAAAAAGGAGGACCCCAGATCATGGAGCTCCTGGAAGCTGTGTTGAAACATATGACAGACAGAGATACGATTAGAGACAGTCAATGGCTCAATCTCCAAGCAGAAACCAGTAATAAGTGATGACCATCATGGGTCCATACCACGCCTGATATTGTTTAATATCTTCTTTAATATCTTCATTATTGACATAAAGTGGGATTGAGTGAACCCTCAATCAGTTTGTGGATAACTCCAAGCTGAGTGGTACTGTTGATATACATGGTAAGGAATGCTATGCAGAGTGACCTTGGTAGGCTTAAAGAGTGGACTCATGTGAACTCCATGAAATTCCACAAGACCAAGTGCAAGGTCCTGCACTCAGGTCAGGTCAATCTTCAGTATCAATGCATACAAGGAATGGATTAAGAACATCTCTGCAGAGAAGAAGTGGACAGAATATTTGATATGAGTTGGCACTGTGTGCTTGCAGCCCAGAAAAAAGCATATCCTAGTCTGTATGATAAGAAGTGTGACCAGCGGTTTGAGGGAGGTGGTTCTCCCCCTCTGTTCTGCTCTCAGAAGACCCCATATATCTCTGGGATCCCCAGTATGAGATGGACATGGACCTGGTAGAGCAAGTCCACATGAGGGTCACGATAATGATGGAACTTCTCTCCTATGAGGAAAGGTTGAGAAAGTTGCAGAGTTGCATAGCACAGAGAAGAGAAGGCTGCACAGAGATCTTGTTGTGGCCTTTCAATACTTCAAGGGGGTTTATAAGAAAGAAGGTGAAGGACCAGGGCCTGTAGTGACAGACAAGAGGCAACAATTTTAAACTGAAAGAAAGTAAATTTAGATTGGATATAAGGAAGAAACTTTTTCTGATGAAGGGGGTGAGACACAGAGATTTTTGGCCTGTAAAAATTGTGAAGCATTGCTTCCATCATTGGAAGCATTCAAGGTCAGGTTGGACAGAGCTTTGAGGAAACCACCTTGGCAGGGCAGTTGGGGTTTGACTAGATGATCTTTAAAGATGTCTTCCAATCCAAATGATTCCATGATTCACAGCTGGGCCAGCTTGCTCACAGCTGGGTCAGCTTGCTTCCTAGTAGTGTCTTGGACACAGTTTATCAGTTCTTTACAGTCAAGCTTCACTAATATATCTTCTTGCCCTCCTTGCGTCTGGGAGGCTAAGGAGATACCAGGAAGCTGAATATGTAAGTGCCCATCTTAACAAATCTAATATGTACTAGCAAGGAGGTGCCTCTTTTGATATATCAGGCCAAACATTCTAACTAAACGAGCCTGATAGATTCCTTCCTGTCATCTTTACTCAATGAAGTTGTCACCTCTTCAGTCCTGAAAAAAATCCTGTTCAACCATTCTCTCTTACTATGCATTCCTTCTTCCTTCAAGTTACAACCAAACAGAATTTCCTGCCATGCACTGCAGATGAAGGCAGACTGCCTCTTCAGTCACATATGTAAATATATAGCTCAGTTAAGACATACCAGCAATCACTTTTCTTTCCACCTCCCCAGTCTCCTTCCTCAAAGCTTTTCTGCAGTGCATGGAACTAGGCTGATTTTGAAACTGGCTTAGTTTAAAATGTTTTTAAAACTGATCAAAATGTTCTCCACACTTCTCCCAGTAGCATGCAGGCTGAGATATGGACACCCCAAAATCCAAATTTATCTCTATGGATAGCAACAGAGATGAAGGTAAGTGTTAGGTATGGACTTATCTCCAGTATTGCAAGAAAGAATAGTTTGACCAAAAATGAAGGTTTTAATAAAGGATTTAATGATTAAAGAAGGTGGGAAGCTTGAAGGAGGAGAGTTCTCTCTCTACTTGCCTTTCCCCAGAAGGTGTCCTGGATTTGCTCTTGCTTTGATTGATAATGTATTCCTCCAGCAGTACAACCCACCCTTCTGTTTCCCTTCATCATACAGCTGCACATTGTGCTGATGGCTTGGGGGCCTTTCCTCGCATTACTGCAGAAAGGACTCTTGTTCAGTGTGCTGAAGATCCTCTCCATTTGACAAATATTGCGTTTTTATTCTTTATCCTGAAATACATGGTATTTGTCAGCATTGAGCTGCATATGCTTTCTTGGTTCTGCTGTGCATGAGTGAACTGCTACTTTGTTTATGCTAGTACTGATTAGCCAAATTGGACATGCAGAGCTTTTTTGAGACTCTTGCTAATAACATTTTCTCAGTCTGAAAGAAAGGTTTAGGTAGGTGTGGAAGGCAGGGAGATCATCATCAGCATGTGCTTCCTCTGTGTGCAGATACACTGGGCTGCTGTCACCAGATCTCATATATCCAGCATGGTCACACGTGGAATGACTTGGGTAGAAAATGGCACCATGCATGAAAATTCAGCAAGGTAGTGTTAGAATCAGGCTGCTTGCTTGTTCACCTGAACCTTTACTGAACAGGTGCTTCAGCATTGTTTCAGGGTCCTGAGGGAAGTGTTCAAATTTAATTCAGGAATAAAACCAAGTTCCCAACTGCTTGAGATGATTAAAAATCCCAAGACTCTTTTTGTAAGAATAAGAGCATGACCCTGGTATCTTGGCCAAATTCCAGACAGTGAAATTACATTCTGACAATGTGAAATATACCTGTCATTTGAATTGCAAAGCTATTCTGAAATCCCATTGAGAATTCCTGCTGAGTTTTGCATGCTTTAAATGGTTACTATATCCGACACTTAGATACACTATTTCTAGAGTGGGACCTGTAAGTAAGTCTATCTCCAAATCATACTGGAAGAGAAGAAGTAAATTAAAGACAAAATATTGTTATTGTTCCTTCCTATACAGCACTATTATTTTCTCAGGCTCTATCAAGGCACTGATTACTTTTTATTATTCTTCTGAGTGATGCTGGTTTGAGACTCCTCACAGGAAAGGAGATAATTGAAAGATAGATTAGAAAAGCAAGGAGTTGGGACAAAACTAAACCAGAAAATGGTATGCATGCTAGGCATGGCATGTTGGCACTTAAAATGCTTGGTCTCAGGAGGAGGATGGCTATTGCATAAGAAATTTCATTTTTCCAATTGATTCTGTTTTAATGAGTCAAACTAATGAAATAGACATATGCAATCATAGTGAAATCATCTTATCATCTTATCTATCAATTATAGTAGATCTTTATGTGACAGGTCTACCACTGCAAGATGAAAATTGAAAGGATGGATTCAATAGAATTTGTGCTCCCCCATTTCAGCCCTAGCCCAAGCCTGTCTCCAGCCTCATCAGAGACTATGGAAAAGAAAATTCTGGGTGGAGTTAAACCAAAAATTACATTTAATTTATTATGAATTCACCAAGAAAACCATAATATTCTACCATAGGTGTGATTTACACAGTCCTGTGAAAAGAAGCAACATTTTTGTCCCACGTAGTAATCAACTGACCCCTTGCCAGAGAATTGGAGGTTAGGATATTTCTATTCTGCTGCTATAGATGATCATGGCACAAATTATTTTGCCTCCATTCTTTCTGGGCTTAAAGAAATGTTATTAAGAAATAACATAAGATACTGTTAAGGAGGATTTTAATTTATCAGACTCTTCATAAACTACTGAAACTGTATAGATGGACAAGTATCATTAAAGTCTTATCCAAATGAACCTTGGTTACAAGTAGCTTATTAGGAGCACACATAGAAACTTTTAAGCCTCAAATAAATAAATATTGCATATGGTCTCTCCTTCCAGCAGTGTTTTGGTCACTACCGTCTGTCACTAGCAGACCTTCTGCCTTGGGCTCAATTCTGGCAGCTGCTTTCATTCCCCTCATCTCATTCAAGCACAAGTTTTTTATTTCCTCCTTTCTGCTTTTCTGCTAAAGGCTGAAAACCCTCTCTTCTCTGTGATGGAGTGCCACAGGAGCAATGTGCTTAAACTGCTGCCCCCCTCCTTCCTTAGAAATTGTGAACACAAGCATGTCCCCAGGGCTTCAGAAAACAAGCCCATCTGACTTCTTTCTTCATGTGGATTCAAGGCCAAAGACAGCATTGGGTTTAGACATTCATGATTACTTTCCAAGTCTGAGAGACAGCAGGACTAGTATGGGCACAAGAAATGCTAGAGACATGCCAAGTATATTGAAACTGATCTATCTTGCACTGCCTGTTCTGTACAGTCTAGCTGCCTCTGGAACCAGAATTGTCATATGTCAGCCCTTTGAAGAAGATGTTACTCCTAAGTCTGCATACATTCCCTTAGACAAGAGTATGCACCATCCTGAGAGTCTTTTCGGGGAGACAGCAGATGTTCTCACTCTCCTAGTTCTGCTTTTGCAAGGTCCCTTACAACTGCTCTTTAGAAAGGTCTCTGTGGGCTCCCAAAGTTCTTGGTGAAATTGGGAGAAAAGGAGTGTCTTTTCTTTGTCATTTTCCTTCGACATGAGTGAGATTTTTTATTGGCCAAACTGGAAGTGTTGGCCAGGTGTAGAATAAATATTTTTGATTTATGTAGTCCTGCTGCTGAGGAAAGTCTCCAGAAGTTACTTATTCTAGACCATGACAGGCAACAAAGTGTATATTTTTCTGAGGTTTTTTCCTCTGTATTTTTTTACAGAGTTCTCCTTTTAAATGGAATAATAACTTTCCATGCAAAGATGACTTTCCTATTTGCTGTATGTCTTTCTTTCTCAGTCTCTCCCCATTTTTTTTCCTAATACTAAGCCACTACCTAAATTATTAAATGTAATATTAAATATATGTAGGTCTAGTCAGAATAAAATCAGTTGTGTTCATGATGTAATCTGAATGATGTGGTTAGACTCATACCTCAAAGGCATAATACAGTTTTGTCTTCTGACTATACATATATGGGAATGGAACTAGAAGTAATAGTAAGCATTTAGAATTTTCACTACCAGTTTAGCTCTTTCTTTCTTTCTAGTGCAACAGCTACATTCTGTGCAGTATGTTCTGTGTGCATATGTGTCCCTTCTGAAGAGGAAGAAACACACACATACTTAAACTTTGAGAATTCTTGGTGTTCTTTAAATTGTCATGAAATTAAACTGTTGTCAGTTACAATTACATTGTAAAGAAATAATATCAGTAGTTTTGCTAGGTTGATTTCCCATGTCAGAGGAGACACCTCTTTCCCCAATGCACAAATTAGAAACTGAAGGTGAGTGATATGAAACACAACATAGTGCAACATGCATCGAAATTCTCCAAAATTTACTTTAATTGTTTCAGCTGTATTAGCAGTAATAAACATATGAAGTAAATTAGATGCCTTTTCTGTTCCTTTTGACAAATCGGACAGTGAGATGGAGAAAATGAGTAAAGGGATAGGAATCCTTTGCAAAAGGCTCCTTTCTGAGTGGCATCAGGGTGACTGCAAGGGAACTTGTTGGTGTTGTAGGTTTCTTAATGGTAAGTAAATGGTAGAAGATGTTAGCAGGTCTGTGTGTGGCACATCCTTGTGTAGCAGGGGTATTTCAGGAAAATTGAGAAGCTACTGCTCTGTTGATTGACTGTCCAGTACTGAGCGTGTTATCATGTGCTGAAACTTCTCCCTCACATACACTTGCCTGAAGCAATTTCAGCTGCTAATGTCCTCTGGAGACAAGGTATTTCTGGAAACTGCTATTAGCTTGGCCTCTCCTGAATTCTCTGCCCTCCTGGTGTTTTCCAAAACTACGTGAGAGCTTTCAGAAGCTACATGCAGTTTACTCCACAGCTTTTTCTATCAAGAACATGCTTATTAAATGCTTACTTTCTGCAGCATTTGTCTAAATCAAACATCCAAGAGGTTTCTTGTTCCTTGGTAAACATTGTTTCTATGTAAATTCATTTCAGGTCAAGAAAAATCACAAAGGACAGAGCTTCCTACAGCTTCAGACCATTTAGCAACAAATAGATAAACGTCTCCTTAAATGTGGTTAAATACAGCAAGATTTTCCTTGAATGAAAATGTGCATGAAGAAACCTGAGGGCTGAAATATAAACAGATTTAATAGAATAAGTCTAAATAATTAACATTAATAATACTAAAGAACCAATATGGATCCTGGTACCAATATAAAATAGACAAGGATTTTAATCAGCCAGTTCTATCAGCAAGAAGCTGTGCACTCCCAGCAGTGGACAGCAAATGATAGACACTGTGAGAGCTATGGCTTTGGGGGGAAGTGAAGGGCTCGGGGGTCCAGCACTGGCAAGAAGTTCTCTGGATCACAGCCATTAAAGGAGAGAGAAATTTGCAGCAATACTTGTAATTTATATTGAATGTTATATTCATGGTATGAAATAATACTGTTTGACAGCTTGGGTCAAGTGCCCAGGTCTCACTCCTCCTCATCCCCACACCTGGCTAGCTTGAAAACAGTGGGACCTTGAAACCCACATAGCATAGCTGGCTGTAAGAGTCTTCTAAAAGTGCAATTTTCTCAAGCATTAGAAGAGAAATTAGTCCTGTGTCACTCAAACCAGTACAGCTCTGTATCCCTTTGGGTCTGCCTTCAGCTCTTTGGGCAGGTTCTCAACATTACTGAAAGCTTCCCTGCAGAGTATTCTCATTTACAAGTAATTGTGGCAGCATATAAAACATGAGCTCCCAGAAAAAAGCTACAAGTAGCATTCAAATACATCATAGAGTCAGGGTACAGATCCTGTCTGCTAACATGCTGGAGCATGTGCCATCTTAACTTCACCCTTGTTATTATACCTGAATGCTAACACGTGCTACCATCAATTCTTTAATTTGCTGTGTGTCTATAGCTTTGGACATTCAAAGGACTGCTAAGGATGCAGTGGAAGGAGATCTTATCAAAAGTAAAAGCTAGTAGTTTTTCTGCCTTCCCAGGCCAAATATCTATGTATCTTTCCTTTTAATGTTGTTGTGTTTATTCTTTTTTCAAAAACACAAGTACTGTACAATATGTAATAGTTTTATCTGGGGAAAAATAGCCAAAACCACACACAGATGAAAAGTTAAAGTGACTTAGAAGGTGCAAATGCAATCAATTTATGATCAGTAAAAGAAGCAGAATGTGGCAATTCCTCTTCTTATTAGTTGGTGTGATTGCTATGGATATAGAATGAAATGACAGAATAGTTACTTGAAATGGTGTGCATTTATGCCTTGAATAAAACAATGTACACAATGTAAGAAAATCTATTTTTTCTCAAGGTGAACAATAGGCTTTTCCCTTATGTGCTAACGCACATGCCTGACTAAATATCTGTACACAACCCATTCATGCTATATATATGGAAGATTAACCATGGAAATATTCAGAGTAAATTTTACAGGCAAAGAAACCGAAGATAGAAAATTATTTGTTTGTTGTCCAAGAGGGAGCCAGTGGAATATTTGTGAAGAGCAATCTGCTTTTGAATCCCTGTCCAACTCTGTAACTGCAAAGCTGTGCTTTCCAACTAGGCATAACAGTCATCTTTAGTGTATGCTGAGAATCATTACGTTACGTATATATATTGAAGCAACACCTAAGATGCACAGGCCAGGGTGCTTTCCTTGAATTCAGAAGCTTTCTTGTCTTCTACTCTACTCAAAAGGGCATGCTGTGTGTAAACCCCTTCAGAAACAATGTTGGATTTTCATTTGCCAAATTACTGTGTAGTTTAGGTAAGACATGGGTAATAGGAAGAGGTAAGGAACAGAGTTTAAGAAGATTTTTTCATTTGTGTTAGAGCATCTCTGCTGGATAGGGAGAACTTTCTGACAGAAAATGCTATTTCACTTGTCAGTGTGACCTCTTGGTGAAAGTGTGACCAAAAATACAATGTGATGAGTTTAAGTTGTTCTTGGGAAGACAGATTTGCTTACAATGGAAACATGGAAATCACTTAGATTGAAAAAATCACTTAGAAAACGGAGGTAATGGTTGCATTAAGAAATCATTAAAGCAATACAAGACAAGAACTCATGTGTGCTACAGCTGGTTGTAGTGGGATGGCATACTTCTTCAAGTAAAAGAACAAATGGGGTTTGGTAAGACAGTGTGAGTGTCTAAGGGATAAAAGGCAATAGATATTGGTATAGTGGAATTGGTGTTGGGAAGAATTACTGCAAAAGTAGGAGGGTTGTAAAAATAAATCTAAAATGTAGGAGTGGAAATTGGTAATGAATTATGTTTCAGAACCTCTTTTACATAAATTGGAGGAGAATAGGAGAGAGTGTGAATAAAAGAAATTTAAAACTAGTATGAGAAGGGTTAGGGAAAAGCAAAGGCAAAAAAGACTTATTAGCAATAGGAAGATTTTTTGCACTGAAAGACAGCCTTCCCTGTTGCAGTGCTACCAAGACAAATTCTGCTCAGAGTGCAAATGATGTAAAGCCTGACTAATTCCATCTGTCACTTAGAGTAGTGTAAGTCTAAAAGAACTTGCAGAAAACACTGAAATTATTGGGATTTACTTTGATCTATCTAAAAGGCGAGATTTTACCCTATCTTATATCTGGCAGGCTCTTTTCTTTTATCTTCCATTTTAGAGCAATAACTCATTTACTCCATTCATTTTGGTTTCTTTGTTTTGCTTGTACTCTTCCCTCTGCTGCCCCTCCCCTCTCCCCCCAGCCTTTTTCTTTTTCTGTTGCAGTGACAGCTTATTGGAGCTCATGTAAAAGAAACCAGGCTCTTCCCCCATCTAGATTCTCTCTTTAAAGTGTCATGTGAAATGTTCCTGTAGCACTAAGACCCTGATAGCTGCTGTTTATGTTGATATGATCCAGTCTATAATAGGAGCTTAATATAAGTGTGCCCTTATGTTATGCTTCAAATCACACAGGTTTCAATTCACACTCCCCCAAAAAGCAAAAATGAGATTAGCATCTAAATTGAAATTGAAGCTAAAGCAATCTGTGGAAAAAGAAGTCTAAAAGAAATCTGACTATCAGTTTCAGGTTTCTTTTTACTCTATATCGTGGTCATTTCCCACAAAATAAGTTCCCAGTAATAAGCACTAAACCGTGTCTGGTCTTGCACAGGCATATTCAGAGATGAAAAAGAGAGAAATTTAACCCCTTTTACTTAGTACCATTAACTTCAATTAACATGTGTCTCCATTAAGAATGACTCAGCTCAGCCTAAGTGATGGTGCAAGAGCTGCAACTGCACCATCTTTCCCTAGTTGGAGGTGCAGGTAAAGGTGTTTCCTGGGCAGTCACTCTTTCCATGGTCCACTCTTTCCATGGTTTCCATGGTCCATGGTTTCATTTGGACATTCAGATATGTTTTCTTTTGCCACCCTGCTGCCCTGGGAGTCTCTCTGACCCAGAAATAGCAAATGATTTGAATAAAGGGAAACTCTTTTAAAATATCACCATATTCCATTAGTTTACCACCAATTCTCATTAGTATTCTTAAAACAGTGTTCAGAGTAAAGCCAAAGCAAAAAACTTATAATGCTAATCTCCCCACCAAAACCCCACAGTATGGTTTCCAGCTTGCTTTCACATGCTCATCCTTACTGGTGATTAGAAGTAAGGAGATCTTAGTGGTGCATGGGCCCTCGTTTCTTATTACCTCCGGTGTGCAGGTAAGACATCAGGAGGTTTGTCACAAACTTGCAGTGGCAGCAGGTTTTCCTTAATGAGCCCCTGGACTGGTCCCTCTCACAACCTGCAAGTTAAGGAGTCAGTTAGAATCCATATAAGAATGAAATGACCAAAAAAAGAATTTAAAATAAGAGGTGATGAAAGGAAAGGAGAATGGGATGAAGAAGCGTAATGGCATCATCATTTTTTTCACAATTTTGAGCATAGTCATCTGATGGTTGAAATCTGAGCATTGCATAGTAATTCATTCTGACTGTAATAGAGCTATTTCAAATGTACTCTAATTAGTCTTTCTGAGGAATAACCCACGGTATTTGAAAGCAAACCTGGCATGATGATGAGGAAGAAAAGACATATATTCCACTGTGGTACCCCCTCACATATTTCTAAATGAGACGCAACTTGAACACTTCAAAGAGCCATTGTTTGTTTCACCAATGACAATTAGCTACTGTGTCATTGAAGAGGCAAGAGTTGTTTATGTGACACTGACCTTCACAATAGTAAGAAAAAACTGTAAGCAGTATGTGAAGGAAAAGAGTGTATTAATATCTTTTGTTTACACCATATGCAAAAACCAACCAACCAACCAAACTTCTTAAATCCTTGAAACATTCAGCCACTTTCTCACCTAGACCAACCATTATCAAGCCAAATTCATACTAATTTCTGCAAGGTTTCATTTGAACAGAAATAAATCAAGTAAAATAATTAACATTTGGCTCAGGAATACATAAATCTGCTGTTATCAGATTTAGTTACTGTTAATCAGTTTAACCCAGCAGGCTAACTGAGACCATTTGGGGAACCTGATTCTACCCTCCTTATTTAAAACATCAAATAAGCTTTTACAGTCAAGACACAATGAGGTTGAAGTTTGAATTCCCATGGGCTGCAAATAGCACAGGAGCAAGTACTATTTACAATGAACCAGATTTCCATAAATCTGTGCACTTATAAGACAAAGCTACCATGACTCTATATGAAATCACAGCAATTTCATTAGCAGAAATTGAAAATGGGCATTTATACTGACGTATTTAAAGTGTGGGTCAGAAATAAGATATAACATGTCTCAAAAATCCAAGCAGTTATGTCCTGTATTTTTGGTCAATAAAGACGACAGTGTTTGAAGTTGTATTAAAGCCAATTTTATAGCCAAATCTTCAGAGAAGAGTTGTGAGACTGACCAAGCTGCCTGTTTGTACTTCTGCTTAAGAATTACTGTGCTAAGCAGAACGCCATCTAGAAAGCTAGGAAAATGCAGTTAGTAACACATCTCCTTAGAGCTGTGCTAGGTACTTTTAGTGTTACTATCCAGATGATGTCCCCGATTCTCTCCTCACTCTTCTAAATTCTACAATAGAATCTACAATAGATTTCTACAATAGAATCACAGAATCACAGAATCTTAGTGGTTGGAATGACCTTTGAGATCATTGAATCCAACCACATTTAAAAAACAAAACAAAATCAAACCAACCAAACAAATAACCTCAACACCCCCCACACCCAAACACAAAAAACCACACCCACAAGAAAAAACAAAACAACAAAAAAACCCAAACCATAAAACCCAGAAAAACTACACACAAAAAAAGCACCCACTGACTAAACCCCACACCCACAACCCCACACCCACACCTCACCACAAACCACTAATCTTGGGCACTAGAGCATGCCCTGAAGAGCCATGTCTACACATTTCTTAAATACCTCCAGGACGGTGACTCCACCACCTCCCTGGGTAGGCTGTTCCAGTGCCTGACCACTCCTTCAGTAAAGTAATTCTTCCTAATATCTAATCTAAATC
>BJBW01020050.1:0-16576 GCA_004320125.1 Scolopax mira
TTCCTTTCCCTTCCTTTCCTTTCCTTTCCTTTCCTTTCCTTTCCTTTCCTTTCCTTTCCTTTCCTTTCCTTTCCTTTCCTTTCCTCTTCTTCACTCCTTCCCTCTTTCCTTGTTTCCTTCTGTCTCTCACTCTTTTTCTCTTTCTTCTCACGTGTTTAATATGTATTCAACACTGTCCTATCAAAAGAATTATTAATTAGACAATCATTTAGATATTGGATCTCATTTCTTTTTCTCAAATATTCATGAGACATGCATATTTATGAAAATGCTCATTTTGTAATCTGTAAACCTACTTTATGAGTTTGCAGTCAGAATTTAGTCTTGCTGTGTTTTTTGCAAAATCCTATTGCTAAATCTGACCTAAATCTGTTAAATATTGACTCCAGACTTGTCAGGCAGAAATGTTATTCTGGTAATAAAACAACTCTATTAAAGATCATTGATATTATAAGTGAGATAACTTCAGAACGTGTGTAACAGTGTTTATTTTAATGAAAGGGATTTCCTGGCACATTGTCAGCTAAGCGTTTTATACTGAGAGCTGGTTGGAAAAAAATTAGACATGTTAAAATCAGCCTGCAGCAGGGCTTGTGATTTTGTTTTTAAGTCTCTGTAACTAAAAGTGTGTAAATGGAACTGCATGCAGCAAAGTACAATAATTTATTCTAGAAATTAGCAAGACCACGTACCACCTATAAAATCATTCTCTGTGATGTGCGACTGGCCTTCATTCCAGTGGCCTTGATTTATAGTTTGAGTTTGTTTTATTTTCAAGGAGTAGACACTGGGAAGCAGCCGGACAGAGCTATTAAAGTGTTGTGCACAGCAATTTTTCAGGGTTTTATTAATTCTTGCAGAGAATAAGCCAATGAACTGAGCATTTTTCAATGCGAGAACACCTTTTTTAAAAGGATGGTTTCTTGACGAATAGATGTAGACAGCACAAAAACCCCCAAATATATGGGTGTTTGTTGTATTAAATTAACCATTTGTGTTTAGCCACATTCTCAGTCATAAAGTCTTCTAAAAATGAGGGTTCACAGTTAGCAATCATGTAATTCTACCCACGTTGGTGGTTTTGGCCTCAGGTTTTCCTTGATGCTCTCACTGATGCCTGGGTTTTGTGAAGAAAAAAAGCCCCAGATTGTTATAGAGAAGAAAGACAATCAGAATAACTTAGTTCCAGTGAACAGATAACACAAATGTTCTCTAAAACAGAAATGTTGATATTTTCAGACAAATTAAGGTGGAATCCGGCTTTGTGCCTTATAATGTATGGAAGTGAATTCTAATTAAAACCACTCTAATTAAAGAGTATTTCAGTCAGTAAATCTATTAAAAACAAAATTGTGTGTCAGCTACTCCAAAACTGCAGCATTTGCTTAAAAAGTATTTGTTTCTTTTACTCCCTCTCACATAAGGATTTCTTTTGTGCCTTGCTTCTGAACTTGTCAGCTGCTCTTGGGTCAAAGTTTTTGAGGACTTCAGAGAGGATGGACCTCTGGATGGACCGGGAGTCTCCAGGTCTTCTGTGCACTATTGTGGTTATCTAGTTTATCTGTAATTATCACATGCCCATCTATAAAATGTGATCGGCTCTTCTTGGCCACAGGTGAGGTGTCAGGTTCATCTTCTTTGAATGCTAAGAGAACTGAAGGGACAGATGTCTACTGAAGGTTTAGACAGACTTGAAATGCTGTAGGCTGTGCTAGCAGCTCACCCAAATTGCAAAGGTCATGCAAAAGGCTGTTTTCTGTTAAGTTAAGATCAAAACCACTGAAAACTGTCTGTGTCAGAAGACTCCTAATTCACATGGTCCAACTATGTGTGTTTAGAATTCAGAGTAAAAACACTATTGTAGTACACTTCATATTTGTTTCCTATGCTAACGAGTGAAAAATGGGTGAATTACTTGCTTCTCCGATAACCAAAGCCCTCTTTCCATAAGATTTGTTCTCACCTTTGTGCGAAAAGATATTCAGAGACTGTGCACCAGGTCCAACCCAGGGCTCACCTCCCACTGATGAGGACAGTATTTTGTGGATTTCAGGTGACTGAAGGCACTCAGCACTCTTTGGAATTCAGCAACGTATTACAATGGGAGATAGACATGGCTGTGAGCAGCAATGGTCTGTCCTATTTGAACAGTAGGACAGTAAATCAGGTGGGCAGGTGGCTATCCTGCACTTGCTGTGCTATACAGTCCCACACCTAGCTTTGTGGGTGCCATAGAAGCAGGTGAAGAGGCCTGAAACCACTAGAATTATTCCTTTGTTGATAATGAAAAAATCACTGCAAGTGGTAGGGTGAATAAATAATTTATGTGAATAGCCTATCTTCTTAAGGAGTGGTTATGCAAAGTGCTCAGCAGGCTTGATTTTACAAGCCTCCTAAATGTTGTGCATAGCAGCTATGTGGCACTTTCTGAAGAGTTCAAGGGGTATGACAGCCAGAATTGCAGCCAATGGAACAGCTCTGAGAAAGAAAATACATGAATCATTTCTCTCAGTGAGAGAGAGAGATAAAAAAGGATAACTGGCTGGTTAATAGTTATCCCAATTGTTGGGCAGTTCAAGAAGGCGATATGGAAACTGTTCATACCTTACTGATGCTGCAGTAAGGTTAAAGGGTTTTGCAACTAGGTAAAATGACCCCCCAAAATCATCACATTTAGACATTTAGAGTTTTCTGGTACTGTTTCAAATTGTATGTGTTTGAATCCTTCAGAGTTGTCAGCAAAACTCCCAGATGTCTTAAAGTTTCCTTGAGGAGTCTTCACATTGATTTGAAGAGAAGACAGGTGCAAGCATTGAAATGACTCTTTCTTTCCTTTCCCTTCTCTCACCTGCACAAGGTTTCCTCTCTGAAGTACTTAGTATTTTAGCAAGCAGCAGAGCTGTGCCATGTCTGTCTAGTATCACCTTAAGTACCATGGTAACACTTCACATTATCTTGCAGCCAAGTCCCATGTTGCAGATTCAAACTAGGGATGTTAAAGTTCATTGGCATCTTCCTTTGATTGGGCCAAAAGAAGACTGAAATTGGTAGGAAAGAAAGAACCAGAGGTGAAGGAAGTAAACTGACTCACAATACAGCTTTTCACTGTTACAAAGGCATATAGAAGGAGCAAAGGTTTCTGAAAAGCAGGATCATATTTTCTATTCACCATATACAGAAAAACCTGGAGTTAATGAATTTGCCTGTCCTGGTTTCAGTCTGCCCAGATATTTGCCACATGGCTAACAGAAGCATGAGTAGAACTGTATAGTCTTGCTCTGCGTTGAATTTTAGTTTAAACCCCCTTCCCCAACCCCTTTTCTACCCCACCTTCAAGCCAGCCATGGTGGTGGAGTGCTCTCCCTGTGCTGGGGCACCTGCTGCATGGAAAACCACACACAGGAGCATTTTATTGTGACAAGTTGGAAACAGCTCCGCCTGTGCAGATCCGTGTGCCTGTGTTTGTGTGATTTTTGTGCCTTTGTTGTAATATAAAGCCTGGAATGAGGCAGAGTTGCCAGCAGAGAGCAGGCGGGAGCACTGGGCACCTGCAGCCCCACTGGAGGGGCAACTAAGGGTCTGTGGGAGGGTGCCACAATACGGGTCCAACGCGCCCCATGTCTCAGGGGCCGGACCCCTGCTCCATGGAGGGGCGAGCGAGTGATTCAGAAGCGCTCAGGCTTGTGCGCCCACGCTCTCGCCGGCCCCGAAACGTGCACTCCAGAGGGAAGCTGAAGTCTCGTAACTGAGTGTTAATTATGTCTGAGTGGATTCTGGAGAAAAGGAAAACCATATACTGTATCAGCAGAGAAATGGTTTCACTGTGAGGAAACTAATGATGCTTTTATCAGGAACAATATAAAGATTGCTTTTTTACTAGTGTGTGTCCCACAGGGTTTGGACTATGAGATATTTCTGTATCTGGCTTTAGGTTCCTCTGAGCTTTTACATAATCAAATCAATATAGCTATGATTCACCCTCTGGCAACAACTGCTCCTTGCAAGTTGCTGCTGCTTCTTTAGTGACTAAAGAGAAAATAAATAAATAAGTAGAAAGAAACTTATTACAAATCCGTAAACATTGATTTGTTTGGTCTTAGATTTTACTTTTTTTAATTGCCATGGAAAAAAGAAAAAAAAAGGGGAGGAGGCAGGAGAATATATGAGTTTGTGGTCAATGGGGCAGATGTGATTGCTGATCACGTCTGATATTTTTTTGGGGAAAAAAATAGTGGACTGATAGGATTTCATGAACCAACATGAAGTATTGTCCTGACACAGCCTGAAGGGCAACTGAAGATTGGGCAAGGAAGGGGCAGAGGCTTCAAAAACCAAGGCACAGAGTCCAGAGATGGAAAAATTTGATTTTGCACTAGCAGCACTGCATTGTTTGCATCTGCACCTTGACTTCTACATTGCTTACTGGGAAGTTCCAAACCTGAGTTGTGCATCTCCAGTTTCTAGGCAAGCAAAGGAAGAACCCCCCCCCTCCCTGCCCCCAGATTAAAATTTAAAAAACAAAACACCCACAACCCCACCCCACACACCACCACCATCATCCCCACACACCTCCCTCCCCGCAATAACTAGCCCAGAAAAGGTGCCTTACCCAGCTGGATTTCCATCTATGCCTCCACCTCACCATTCATGCTCCCACACCTTGACCCCCAGATACTTCCGTTCATTCCAGAAATTCTCTATCTCTCTTCTCGTGTCATATTGTTAATATCACAAATATTTTCCCCTTACAGTTACTGGTGCCTCACAGCACTCTGGCACAGTCAACACACACTGGTGGATGCGGCGTCTCTCGGGATCATTTTGTCTTGTTTTTCCCTTGGCTGACATCTCTGTCACACCGAAAGAAAAGGAAAGACCGAACAAAAAGATTGCTGCTTTTTACAAACAAGAAACCCCAAACAGACCTTATTTCATCCTTTCTTAAGGGTGTGTGCTGTCAGGCAGGACTTTGCAGGAGGATGTCCATGGGGCTTGACACTGTTAGTGCAGGAAACTCCTCAGAGCCCTACCAGACCACTCAGTCAGTGTGGCAGCCCTGGTTGTCGATGTGCCAACTGACCTCCCAGCACACTGTTAATCCTGAGCTAGCTCCTGGCTAGTGACGCTCCCGTCTGTGACAGGCAGGTCTGCTGATGTTTGTAAAGTGCCTTGGGATCTTCGGGCAGATGGTGTCACTGGTATTAGCTTTTGAGGATTCCAATTGGCTTTTGACAAAAAAAAAGGAAGAGTACACCCTTTCCCTACAACCTCCTCCCTTCCATCCCCATTCTGTTTGAATTTTCCTGGGGTTTTCCACCATTCATTGTTTTCACAAAGAAAGGATATCTTCCTCACTAAGACCTGGGAGAAGAATTTTATATTTTCCAAGTACAGATCATGGCAGAGGGAATACTGCTGTTCACATTACAAGCCCATTCATTCCTAATGTAAACTTTGTTTCCTTCCACAGATCTATCAGCAAGCTTAAGGTGGCTCCACAAGCTCCCAGAGGTGGGTGCTCCTCTGCCCTAGAAAGGCGCTGTTGTAAGAGCATGGATACCCTGGGACAGCCTGCAGCCCACATGCAATAGAACTGGCCAAGACACTTTAGAAATTATTTGTAAATCATTTATTGATACTCAATGGGAAAAAATACTCAGTAAATATATTATTCCCTGCATAGACTTTGACCAGACTATGAAAATGGTATATTATTAATTGAATAATTTTAGTAACTAACAGCTCTTCAGCCATTACCGTTCAACCAGCAGCGACATATATCTTGTGCTAAAGGAGTGGAAAATCTGTAGCCATAGATACTACAGTAGACGCCGTATAAATTTTAAACCTTATTGGGGCTTTTTTCCAGGTGTCTGATGATCACAGTGACTGCTCATGTTTAAGCACCGCCTTCCCTTTATTGTGAAACACAAGGAAGAATTTTTTTTGCTCCCTGATGCTGTAAAGCATCAGAGACCGCAGGACTTTGAATTTCTGGAAAAATAAAAACAACTTTAATCTTAAAAGTTGGGGAGCCTTTAACTTCCCAGTTCATGTAGAGACAGTGATAACACTCCTCTGTAAAGCCATTATCTCCCCTGTGTCCTGACAAAACCTCAGCACAAAATGCCTCATTTTGGTGGTTATTAAGGGTCTTATCCTCATCACTAATAACACAGAACAAAGGGGGTAACAAAACTGTTGAGTTTTATGAGTTAGTTCTGTTTCTTCCTCTTATAGCTTCTACTTTTATTTTAGCAATGTGGGCTTTCTTTTCCCAGGCCAGAGAAATCTGGTCCATGTACACATCAAAGCATTTGACCGAATACGGAAGTTATGTGCAACATTAACCTGGTGTCTGCACTTCCAGCAATGAATGAGACACTATGGAGGCATGTTCCCAGCCAGTGCAAATTGCCATCCCCATGCAGAAGCCCGTAGACCAATGACAATATAAGTCAATCTGCTCCTTAGTGCACGAGGGTTTGAATTCGTCCAACACAGGCACACATGCACACACAATCAGAAAATACACTTTAAAAATCTAATAATACTTACTTGAGGCTTTTAAACTCCTAAGGGGTAGATAGATACAAGGCAGTAAACCAGCAGAGGGAAAGAAAAACCGTTAAAATCAAACTAATAAAAAAATCCTATAGGAAGGAAATGACACCCCCCAACTCACATACTCCCCCTTCCCTGCCCCCTCTTAAAGGAGAAAAAATTAAAAAGGGAGCTAATGGTTGTGCTTGCTGTGGTGGCTTGCCTGGAAATGAACCTATGAGTTGAAAGCATATGGTGCTTATGTTGGAATTGTTTTCTAAACAGACTTTTTGCCTGTGTGTCTTTTTCACCTCTTTCAAAAATCTTGTGCCAAAAGCAGTAAAAACACTGCTGCATTAAACATAAATCAGAGCCCTGTGCCTGCAAAGGACCTCTATTGTTGGAGGGGGGTTATTGGACTAGGGATGAAAGGAGACCTACCACTGCATTGATCTGAGGTGTTTGTGTGGGGCATATTCAGCTAGGATGCTTCTAGCTAGTTATGACAATGTGGAAAATTCAAGCAATTAAATAACACATGCTACAAGTAGAAAGACCGAACAAGGAATTTAACTGTGTGTGCATGTTTCTTTGACAAAATGTGTTCTAAAAGAATACACTTTTTGGTATTTGTATATGGCTATTTGTATAACAGCGTGAAATCATTCGTTAAATAATTTTACATAAAAGGAGCTACTCCAAAAGCTACCACAACTTTACTATAAATTTAGTGTGGGAACAAGCTGCACTATGTTATGCCTGCAAACAATTTTCAGAATCCCAAATTTGAGAATTAGTTCCCCATGTTGCTAATTTGCAACTCTTTTGGTATGATTTTAATTCTTCCATACTAAAGCATGGGTCTTACATCTGTGATCTCTTCAGACCCTCAAGTCATGAGGTGGACCTATCTGTTTCCTACTTGCAACAGAAACTGTCAATGTAAATGAAGAGACTCTGCAGGAAATTATGCTAGCAGTTTATACGCTTGCATAGGTAATGTATGACCAATTACATATACTAATGGGTAGGTATGACCTTTACACAGAGAAAGCAACGAGCAAATGTCTGGGGCTTATATACAGACTGTGGTTGGAAGTTACCTTAAAGTAAAAATGTTTGCCCTCATAGTCTCCATATATTTTATGCAATTTCTAAGTGAGTAGGGATATTCGTCTGGGTATGCTAATTGAACTTCCCTGTGTATTCAAGCTGCTAAAATTCCACCTGTGACACCAATGAGGGACAATGCTTCCTTATCAAATCACCCTGTCAACGGGTAGCTGAATTTCTACAGGTGTAATACAGATTCAACACTTTTTATAATGGCCTTGGGAATTATTTCTGCTTTTGGAAAGCAGGAGAAACCCATCCATATGTTGCACTTCAGGGAAGGAGACTGGGGAAGGTACAGACTCTTCAGTTGCATCCTTCCCATCACTTAGCTCAGCAGAAGAATGCTCAGGGACCTTTCCAGAGATTATGCTGTCATCTGTTGAGGCATATTTCCTGCTTTGGGGACAGACTCTCACCTGCTGTACTGTCATACCTAGCACTGCCAATGTCCCCTTGTGCAAGGGGAATAATCCTCCTCACCACCATGGAGGGTTAATGGGTGCCACGTGCATGTGCAGGTGTATGTACTCCAGTGAACAGAAGGAGGGTGCAGGAGAAGTAGCTTTCATGTGCTGCAGCATGCAGAAAAGGCAGCATGGCTACTCAGAAAGTGATGTTGTGGCAGGGCCAGAAAGAAATTGGGTTGTGGCACTGGGTTCTTCTGCAGATTCTAGAACACCCATAGCTTTTGGAAGCTCATAACCCCTCTCCTTCCACAAGGAACAAAGCCCAGGTGGAAACTCTGAGCTGAAATGTATAAAGTTTCCTTTCTTCAAAGTGCTTTTATTCTCTTGGCATAGGGACAAATTGTGCCTTGAGGGCCAGATCTGCAAGTGGATCCATATGGAGAAATCTTTATGTGTTGGGAACATCATTCAAGTCAACGGGACGCTGTGAGGGTACAGAAGCTTGCCAGGTCCAGGCTGCAATTTGAAAAGTGTTTTGTGTTCCTTCAAGGTAAAAGGCATACTATAAACCTAAGCAATAATTCTTTTAATAAGAAAACTATTGTGCTTGTTCTTTTAACAGCAAAATGCAAAAAAAAACTCTATATAGTTTCTACACAACAGAAAATATTTACTTTTTTTCCAACAGGTGGAAGGAATTTTATCTTGTACTTTGAGCTTCAGGGAAGAAATAATCCAATGGATAGCTTATCCATACCACAGGTATAAGAAAGAGTAGAAGTCCTAAGAGATCTAATTGTATAGTAAAAGTGGAGGCATTCCAGGCAGTGCTGGCCATGCTGTGTATGTTCAAGGGACAAGATGACAAATTATTTTCACAAAAAAAGCACAAAACCCTATAAATTGTTACTGAGTGAACTTGAAAGTACATTTAGGGAGATCTGGTTATGGTATTTGAGAGCAATGTGGGACCATAAAGATAGTATTGTATATATTACCTTCGCGTTTCATACGTGCTGTTGTTGGCTGCCTCCTGACCTGATAAAACGAACATAAAGCTGGGAATCAGAACCTTCTGTGACTTGACTCTCTATTCTATTTATTTGCTAGATCACCTTGAGTAAGTGACTAATACGTGTAAAGGGTTTGCAGGTCAGCTGCATAAAGCTTGAAGGTGGAGGCTGAAGGCCCTCCTCATCTTCATAGAGCTGGCACTGAAACTATCCTACCAGTTTCAACAGCAGGGGCCAAAGCAGCTTCCTGGGCCTGTAAAAACACAGAAAACACAATCAGCATGCATATTAGATTCCCCTTTTCTTTCCTCCCCAATGTTGTAAGACGAATCTAGACTTTATATCAAGCAATTTGGGTCGTTCTGTCATGACAGAATATGTCAGACAATATAAGAGAGGGATTCTTGGCTTCTCGTTTCATTCAGGCATCACAGGGACCCTTCTATCCAGCGAGAAGATAAAAGGTTACTATTAATTCAGTAAAGGTTAAGTGTCGTTTTGTTAGATGTCTATCTCCAGTGGAAGTCCAGCCTTTCTTTTGCAAGCCCACATTTCCCTGTGAAATGCCGGCTCCCATTACATGTGTACTGCAAAACACATGCTGGTTGTAGACTTCAGTGAAAGCAGGACTGGGCCTAAGAGAGCTGCTTAACTTTGCTACATACTGTAAGATCATCCCTTGCTGGAACAGAGAGGCACCAGATGGGTGGCAGTGGTTTGGCAGGAATGTGTACCCCACAGTAAGGTTTTTTTTTTTCTGTTGCCTGCTCTTGACCTTTCCAGAAGTATGTTAAAATGACTACAATCCAAGAAGGCATATTGTATATAAAATGAATGACAGCTCCTAGCGCCACCAAGAAAATCAAGCCCTTTGTTTATTTAAGATCTTTAAAAATACATCTGGGAGTAGAAGTCACAGAGTTATAAATGAGCTCCCCGACCACCACCAAAAAAAATAATTATAATAAAAATAATGGTACCATATTCCCTGATAAACCTCTGCCAGAAAAGCTCTTGGGGATCAAGTTTTTGTCAGTCCCCAGCTTTTACCAATTTAAATTCTTGGCAGCATATTAAAAAAAAATGCAGAAGGTATTTGAGACTGCAATCCCTCAGGTACTAAATCTAGTGTTTCCTGGCACTAGATGAATGTTACTGGAGTTAAAACCTAGCACCATAGCACCAGATCTCCATAGCTGTTCATATTTATACTTAACAGACAAATATGTCATGCTTTCAATATCCCTTTACACTGCCAATTTTTTCTCACATTTTTTTCTCTGATAAAAACAAAGGTGAGAAAGTTCCATGCAGTGGCTGACATCAGCCTATTTTTGTTTGCTTTTCAAATTTCTAGGACACACCTTTTTCACCCTGAAACTGTGGATTTACACTGCATTTTAATTACCCACTTGGTAGCAAAAAAGGAGGAAGAGCAGATTACCTGCCAGGTATACCCATGTCCTCAACACACCACAGTACTCCTCTCCACACAGCTGGAAACAGGTTTCTCAGACTCTCGCCCCGAATCTTCAGAGTAGTCCACAGTGGCTGTGTTAGCGATGCTCCTCCTAATGCCAGATATCAAGCAGAGTTTGCTCCCCGGCCACACCTTCTCCATTTTCTGTTTTTCCATGCCATTCTCTGTCACCCAAGGCTGGGGACTTTTATTCTAAATTCATGGGTACTCCCGATGCTAAGGCCTCCCTACGCAGGAGAGACTGAGGCTTTCTATTCCCTCTGCTCTACAGGGTTGTCACTGAGAGTACAGTCACATGTGAAGACGACTTTGAAGAGTAGGTAGAGAATTTGACCCTGCACCATGGAAGTGAACCCTAGTATTACAGTTGACTTCAGGGCAGGTCCATAGTGCCTCCTCTAAAGACTGTCTTTTTTTATTTTTGGGGGTCTTTCTATTGGGTTTTTACCTTATTGTAACAAACACCCTCCTTAAGCCAGTCTGCCTGATCTGATTACACTATTCATTATTTTCATACTTCTTTATAGAGGCCACTATTCTTAATTCTGTTTTTCCCATACGTTTCTGAATCTTCAAGGACTTAAAGACATAATTGCTTCCAGTATAAATCCAGCCTTCTCAGCAAGAGCAGGATTCAGTTCCCAATATTCAGTCACTGCTTTCAACTTCTGACCTTTCCTCTTAAAATGGAACCACTAAAACTGGCCAAAAAATGGACATTAAATGTTTGGCTATTGGTGAAACCAGCTATTCCACGTATTTGTGCTGTGCTTGCAATAGCGATGATTCAGGTCCATTGACTTTGTTACCAAAAAATAATCAAACAAACAAGCATAAGGGGCAGACAAAATATCTGAAGTCACTTCTGCATTAAAGGTATTAAGTCACTACATTCTATCTTTTTCTATCCTCATCTCTTTTTCAAACCATGGAACTACTCAGAATATAAATCTAGACAGTGAGTGACCCAGATAGCATTTTAGCTCCCTTCTGTATAAAAAACCAAGCAGCTCACTCTACTGCTTGCATTCCCAGTACTCAGTAAGTGCCTTGATCTGCTGAATCCTCCAAAGGGGAGGAAAACAGAAACATAGGTTTCTGAAGGATTAGCCCTTTTTCCCAGAAGGATATTTCTCTCCAGAAATGTACCTTTGGAGACACACAGGGGTTGCCTCCTTGGCTGTGAAGGCATAGTTTGGCCCTTTGCATTCTGTTCTGTTCCTGTCCTTTTTTTCTGCCTGCCTTGCAATCTGCCCTCGCAATGCGAAAGAGAGAAGAGGCATGTGTGAATCTGCCCAGAAGGGAATAAGGAGGGGAGAAAGGCTGGATAAGAGTGGATGGCTATGTATTTTCTATATGATATTCAGCTTCATATTGATTTCATCCATTTGGTGGACTAAACATGAACCTGATAATCAGATCCTGCTTAAGCCTCGTGCTTCCCCAGTAATTGACTCTCGCATATTGATTAAGATGTTGATGTGTCCCAGTATTTCTCAGTGGTAATGCAGCTGAGAATGGGCCTTCTCTCCCTGCGTTCTCAGCACTCTCTGTACTGCTGTCACCACACTCCCTTTAATGGATAAAGCTGTCATCCTCAAGCTAGAATGTCTTGCAGGCACAAAGACGAAATTAACTGTTCAATAATTTATGGGACATGGAAAAAACTTTACCCAACAACTTCAATTGATTGCTGTAAGTGTTTTGACTGCACTTGCCTGCTTTGCATAAAGTCAGCTACTTTGGAGAGCCTGATTTCCATTTACAGTAGTTTCTTGGCCCTCTCCACAATATGAGATTTTGAAGAACTTTGCCTTATTTGAAGGGATTTTCCTAGATTGTGCAGACAGACCTGAAATTTTTTCACTTCCCTATAAATTCATGAGAAAATCGAGATCTCCGGTGAAATATGGTTGATGAGTTTAATAAGCAGAGATTAAACTCAAGTGATTTAGATTGTTTTGAGGCTACTCAGTTTTCCAACTCAGGTACCACAAAAACAGGCAAGCAGTGTATATACCAATGGTATACCAACAGTCCATCATAGGCTGGGAAACCTTTTAGTATTTCAGATCAGATCACACTAATAATTACTGAAATATCAGAACCCCTGAAATGAACTTGTGAACACAGTACAGCTCTTGGAGATGTGAGTCGCAAGAGCAGACCACAACAATTTTAGCAAGATGGTCTATGCACCAAATTATGACTTTTCTCAGAATGGTTGGTGTTGTCATTTTGCTGGGGTGGCTGAAAGTGCATTGTGTGTTAATGAATATGAAGTCATTCCAGTCTGGCATCTTTCACTATTGCCAGAGTCTTTAAAAACAAAGTGCCTACTTGTAATTATTTTGTAATTTTTTTGTAGTGGAAATCACTTATTAAACTTTATTTTTGTTCATAAATTTGGTGCTCATGAAACACGACACATGTAATGGTCAGCTAAAGCCAGGCACAACAGAAAATAAAGATGGTGGACATCCTTCTGAGATAATTTTTCTAATATGTTTCCATTTTGCCCTATAAAATCTCTTTCTGTATTCACACACATATGATGTTTCAATGGTGCATTGTAATTTCATCATTAGGAAAAAATGTTTTTATTTTGGAGGGAAAAGTTTAAGGAATCCTTTATGAAATATGATAACCAATCCAAAGGATTCCAGTCCATGAGGACCTTGAGAAAGGAAGCTAAGTATGCCATAGGTGGTGTCAGAGAATGATGAGCAAATAGTTCCCCACATCTGCTGAATTTTGGGCTGTCATAGCATGGCTGAATTTTCTTCAAACCCAGGCAATTCAAATATTCTTAATTAACCAAGGTATAGTGACATTGATCTTCCTATTTATCCAAAGTGCAGTTTTCCAGTGAAACTTCTAGATCAGCAAGGTTGTGCTGAACTTACCATAATGACTGTACAAGGAGTTGTGTCTGCAGCATTAATTTGTGCTGGTAGGATCAGATATTAGCATATCAAAGCCTGACACTTCTAATGGGTACTGGACCTCAAGCAGCAGAAAAATGTCTTTAAGATGTTGCAAGTTCTCGACTTGCTGCTCTCACAAAGGAGCAGCTGGCCACAACCTGTAGTGAAGTGACGTCTTAGAAGATCTAAGAAGATTTGGGCTTGCTGTAAGAAAAGAAAGAAAAGAAAAAAATCCATTTTTAGATTATTTTATTCATCAGCATCCAAAGAGTTAAAATATGGTTATCCAGGGCCATATCTAGAAGAAAAGCGTACATAGTACATGCAATGAGAGGAGAAAATCAAAACAGAATGAAGCAAATAATGAAACCATATCCAGTTGTTTATTTGCTTTTTGCGTTTCAAGGTGTTAATCCTGTGTTACTGAGAACATTCACAGAATATTTCCCAGATGGAGACACAAATGCACCAGCATTTCCTGCCTCTATGTACGATATTTCCATTTGTTCTCCTTCAAGGAGCTCTTTCTAAACAGTCCCTCCAAGCGGGAGGATGTGTTGATTTCCAGTTTATTGCAGTGCTCAGTGGTTCAGCAGCAGCCATCAGAATTTTCAGTAGTCTCTGCTGTTTGCTGTGGAGTCTGTTCAAAGTCCAGGCCCCTGGAAGGATCCCCAGGAGGACTACAGCTGGGCCTGTTTGGATATCAAAGTCCAAATTAAAAATTTATGCCAGTGTTTGAAAAATATCTAGCCAAAATCTTGGTATGGATTAAATCTCCCTTGCCATGAAAGTTCATCCAACTGGGGCTGTAGGATTTATTTTTAAAGTGAAGAAAGGACCAAAGAGCTGTATAACCTGATTCGGGTCAGATGTTTGTTAGCTAAATTATCACTGGTAATGAAACTTTCTAGACCTCACAGGGATGTTAAAAGAGCTCTGGCTTTTCTCTTGCTCTCTTGTTCTTCCTGCTCCTCCCTCCCTCCTTTTCCTTCCTTCCTTCCTTCCTTCCTTCCTTCCTTCCTTCCTTCCTTCCTTCCTTCCTTCCTTCCTCATCCTCTTTCACCATCTTTTCCTTCCTCCTGTCTTCTCCTTCCTTCCTTCCTCTTCCTCCTCTTTCTCATCCTCATCTTTTCTCGTTCTTCCTTCCTTCCTTCATCTTTTCTTTCTTCCTTCTCTTCCTCTATCCTTCCTTCTCCTTCTCTTTTCTTCCTTTCCTTCATCCTCCTCTTTCCTTCCTCCTCTTCCCTTCTTGTCTCCTCCTCTTCTGTCACTTCCTCCCTTCCTTCCTCGTCATCCTCCTTCCTTTTCCCCTCTTCTCCTTCCTACCTCCTTCCTCCCTCTCCTTCTTCCCTCCTCCTCCTCCTCACAAGCCTTCCTCCTCTCTCTCCCACAGTGGACGGCAAATCCCGGGACTCGGTGCGCGCCTTCACCCGCATGTTCATCGCCGTCCCAGCCGGCAACACCGGGTGAGTGATGGCCACCAGGCCTTCGTTGCCAGCCTCCCTCCTCCTCCTCCTTCTCCCAAGAGCTGGGTGACATCTTCTGGCCATTGTCACCCGCTTTTCCATCCGATCCTGGAACTGGTTTGGGTTGAAGGGACCTTTTAAAGGCCCTTCTGTTCCCACCACAGAGTTTCTCTGGCCTCTGGTGGCCCCGGTGGCCTCCGGCGAGGCCTACATCCTCCAGTTGGGTAGACCATGACCAACGCTCACGCAACCACGTCCCCTGCTGTGGGGGGTGAGGAGGAAGAGTCCTGGGTGGTGGTGGGAGATGATGTCAACCCCCCTCTAATTTGTCAACCCCCCTCTAATTTGTCTCCCTCCAGGCTCTGCATCGTTAACGACGAGCTCTTCGTTAGGAACGCCACCACCGAGGAGATCCGCAAGGCCTTCCTCATGCCGGCCCCCACCCCCTCCTCCAGTCCCGTCCCCACCCTCTCGGCGGAGCAGCAGGAGATGTTGGCCGCCTTCTCCATGCAGTCGGGCATGAACCTCGAGTGGTCCCAAAAGTGAGTGTCCTCCCCCTCCCCCCACCTCTCCCTCCCCCCATCCGTCCCCTCCCCCACCTTCATCTTTTCCCCTCCTCCCTCCCTCTAGGTGCCTCCAAGACAACGACTGGGACTACGGGCGGGCTGGGCAAGTCTTCACCCAGCTCAAGGTGGGTTTTGGGGGGCCAAGCATCTTTCCCCTCCCTCCAGCTCTGCCCCTCCCCTTCCAAACTCACCCCTCCCCCCACCATTTCTCTTGCAGCTGGAAGGGAAGATCCCAGAGGTGGCGTTTCTCAAGTGAACCTCGCCCTCTACCCTCCCCCCACGCTCCCCCCACCCTCTCCCGGAGTTTTATTCCCCAACGTTTTGTAAATAAATCAATAAATCCAGGCGTTTTGTCGTTTGGGGAAGCGCGGCGCCTTTAAGAAGGCGGTGCGCCCGCCACAAAGATGGCGGCCGGCGCCGGAAGTTGGGAGTGGTAGGAGAGCGGGGATTGGGTGACGCGCCGGAAGTAGTGGCAGGGCGCCCCGGAAGTGGTGCTGCAGGCGCCGCCATGGCGGCGACCCGGGCGCGGGCGGCGGCGGCGGCGGCTGCGGCACTGGAGGTGACGGTTCCGCGAGACGTGGTGCTTTTCCGCCACGAACGGGACCGTTTCTTCCGCTTGGCGGGTTTATTCTGCGCGGGGCAAGGCCTCTTCTGGACTTACCTGGCTCATTTCGCCTTCACGGCGCTTCGTCCCGCCACCGCCACCGGGACCGGGACCGGGACCGACGATCCGCTCCGGCCCCGCGATCATAAATGGCGGCTCGGCTTCACCGCCTCCTGCCTCACCCTCGGTACCAGGGCGGGGAAGAGGGTTCGGACCGAGTCCCGGCGGGGGGACACTTGGGGCAGCAAGGGGAGGGGGGAGGCGGTTCAGAAGGGGCCTCGGGGGCGGGGGAGCGCTATGAGGGGGTTCATACCAGGCCCGGGGGGAGCGGGGGGGGCTCGGAGCGGAACCAAGGGATCTGGCGGGGGCTCAGAGGGTCTGGGGGGGGGGGGGTCTGGTGAATTGGGGGGGGGCTCAGAATGGAACCAGGGGACCTGGGGGGGGGGGGGGCGGC
>BJBW01020054.1:0-12427 GCA_004320125.1 Scolopax mira
GGATTCTGTAATGATAGAAGCAGTCGCTTCGTTGAAATTAATTTATTTTGAGAATATCCCTTTTAATCCTCCATGCATATTTTTTTTTTTTAGCACAAAAAGTTGGATTTTATCACAACCTCCTTCATAAAACACAATATGGTATGTCTGGTGAGGTGGCTGTTTCGACAACTCCTCACTAGAAATCCCACACCTGTGAAACCTTGGCAACAAACACTGTCAGTAAGTGACCTACACAAAGTTTAATAGAAAAATTTTACTCAATATCCTCTGTTTAATGTAAACAAGGCAAGAGGCAAAACAAGGAGTATATATTTTATATAGTCACACTATTTTACAGGGCACAGGAAGCATTGAGGATCATGGTCTGAAAACCCCACGTGGTATGCAATATGGATTTTCCACGTAGACCCAGGTGTACTCCATAATCCTTCTATTTCACCAAGCACTGCTGTTTTAGCATTCCTTTTTAGCAAGACAAATAGCTCTAATGAAACATCACCTGTGAAATTCCACTGCAGGTTATGGTAGAAATTACCATGCATTTGCAAAGCCATTCCATGATTACTTGTGCCCTGTAAAATCAAGTGCAATGATCTTTACACTAATCGTAGTGTAAGCAAGCTTGGGATTCTGGTCCTTATGTATATATATATATATATACACAGGTGATGTACAACCAGACTCAAGCTGTGTATCAGGTCACAGCTTTTATATTGCACAGACAAACACATAGTAAGAACATTACACAGACAGGATCCAAATACCAGGAATATTACAGTCGTATGAGAAACTAAGGGCAGACTTGTTATACCAGAGCTAGCACATGGCTTATTACAAAATCTTCTATATTGGAGTCTAAATCAAATACATATTATAAATGGAAAAAAAGAAAAAAAGTCAAAATGTGTCTATGTACAGACATGTGCATCATGATTAAGACGTGGTTTGGATATGCTTTTTGAAATAAAAAGTTATTCTAATATTGGCTTCTCAAGTATTTCAATCTAATCCTAGTGGCTGTATTTCCTAAGGTGAAAAGCACTGGCATTTCCCACTGGCATCTGGAGGATCTGCACGTGCTGGGAGCTTCCACCTCTGGGTAATAAATAACCACATACAAACACACACACAGAGAAACAAAACGTGCACCTCAATGACATGCATAGATGGGAAAGGTGAAAACACAGACCTTTTAAAAAAAAAAGTGCATGAAAAAAAATTACTACAAAAAATTATTAAACGAGTTCCATCTCTTAAGGAAGATTAAATTGCTTTTACAAAAATAAAGGTCATTGTCACCATGTGTGGTAATGAAGGGTTTGCAGGCAGCACTCACAAAAGCAATTCAGGCTAAAGCAACCTGAAGGATTTCTTCACTTCTACCAGGATGGATCCAGGTCATACAAATTTATCACCTAAATAACATTTGGTTTGGAAGAACATCACCAGTGTTGCTGGAGACCGAACAACTATATCCTGAATTTAAGAGTGCTTCTAGTTATATCTACTTATTTTTCTCATGGACAAGGGGGAAGGAATGATGATTGCAGCTCTGGCATTAAAATGCCAGAGAGGTTGCAGTGCTCCTTCCAGAACCTGAGGGATGCCATTCCTTACAGCTCAGTAATGAGCTCAGGTATCAGTAAAAACAACAACAACAAAGGTGATGTTAATTTTTTCATTTGAGATCAGGCATCACTTGAATGGCTTCATAAATTGGTACATTACTTGGAATGCTCTTGCAAGTTTTGTTTAATGTTTCTCTCACTTTCATTCATAGCAATATTATCACTTCCAGTTTCCACTGAAATGGGGACATTGGAAGAATTCTGGTACATACACTTTTTAAAAAATAAATAAATAATGAAAATAGAAAATTTGAGGAAAGAGTAATTAAACTCAAGCAAACCTAACAAAGACCCAAATTCAGTAAAGCATCAGCATTTGCGCTCAACAGCTTAACTTGTTCACGTAAGAGACTTTGATTTAGGAACAAAATCCTTGAAATTAAGCTTTTGTTTAATTGCTTTGCTGAATTGGGACCTTATTTATAACAAATGTATTTATTAAACATCACTCTGCATAGACACTTATGTGTTCTGAACTACGTGTCAGGTACATCACATTAACAAAGCTTCTAACATGGACTGACTGCAACAGCTATCACCAAAAATTATCTGCTCCTTTCAAGGTATGGTTCTAAAGAACAAAAATGAGAAAGTGTCACTTTTTTTACACTTTATCCTACTACGCTGCTTTGATCTGAAAATACTTTAGGGCTAAATTCAGGGGAAAAAACCCAACAAGAACAACAATAACAACAAAAGGTGATGAAGAAGTAAAACATGCTTTTGTTTGCCAGATAAATACAAGGCAAACAAGCACAAAAGCCTCCCAGTATAGGGAGCCACTGAATACAGGTTTTACCTGCCAAAATGTTCCCCCAGTTCCAGAAGGGCTCTCTCCAGCCAAACCTGTACTAGGACCTTTTACAGCAGGACCCTCTTCACTACTGTGACAAGAATAAATTTAGCCCATTAACTATGACACTGTTCTAATTAACCTGCTAACTTAAAAGGCCGCTCAGCATCCAGGTTCCAAAAATATTTGGGAAAAAAAAAAAAACCTACCTCAAAGGCATGGATTCAGAGCAGAGTCTGATTCTAGGTACAGTCATGTAAATCCAGAAAAATTCTAGTGACTGAATTAGTGCATATTTGTGTACAAGTAATCCCAACTGACACGGGCATTAACTGTGCAAATAGGACAGGAGGAAAGAGAAAGAAATAGGATGTAAACACAAGAAGCTAAACTCTACCCTGGTGCCTGTGCTGTTCCATTCATGGTGGGAGGAGAGGTTCTACACTCCTGAGCGAGAGCAGGACAGGCCTCTTGGCCAAGGCATGTGAAGACAGGAAGGTTAAAGTGAACCTGGTGGTGTGGAGGTGGCAGGGAGCTGCAAGGGCTGCCACACCACGGGGAAACCCACGCAGAGCACACCGAGGTCCAAACAGCCTTCTGCTTCCAATGCAGATGCCTGCCCTGGCTGAACGTGTTCACATAGAAATAGATTCACTGAGGGACATGTGTGCATCCCAGCACCAGGAAAAGCAAGGGGAAATTTTGGTCCTATATATGGTATCAATGCTTTAACTGAATTGGCATCCATCTTTTGCTGGGCACTACTGCGATGGCTAGACAAGCAACAAAAACATTCCAAAAATGACAGAATGCTTACGCTTCCAATCTTCAAGGCACAAAAGATTCTTACACCAATTCAGGCCAAATACCAATTTAAAAGAAATTAGAAATACTGCTTCAGCAACAACTACTAATGACCTACAATTAAGTTTCCTGTAAAAGTGACATAAGTCAAGCAACTGGAGTTCACAAGCAAAAACCTAAAGCAACTCTAGTTACACAGATGACCTGAAGAGCAATCCCTTGGAATGAGAGACAAACATGGTAGAAACATGTGCACTTCAGGTGTATTTGTTAGGGATCTGATGCTGAATGAGGATTAATTCCATTAGTACTGATTTCATACTGATATATCTCCTGGAGTAAATCCCCTCAGAGCTGTCTTTAAGATTCACCAAACCAAAAAATGATTCCTCATTAATATATCCCACTCTATACAGATTGGTGGGTTTTTTTGCCCCTCTTCATTTTTAATAATCCACATTTCAACTATAGTTGTGATTTCCTTTCATAGATCCAACTGAAAAGAAAAAGAGTTAAGACATAAAAATGTTATAAAATTAATTTGCTTTTTAAAAATAATATGGTCACAAAATGCGAATTGGTGCATGTGAGCCCCAGAACATACAAAAGACCCAACTCTCTAAACATTGTCATTAGAACACCCGAGGTCTGACATCTGAGGTTCTTCAGGCAGCTTTTGCAGCTCTTCACACAGTGGCTGGCAATGCTGTGTATCGGTTTCTCCCAAAATGCCTAGGTCCATTTAAATCCCTCTCCCTTGCAACATCAACATCTGGTGAAAGTAACTTGTCTTTCAGTTCTGCCAAACGTCAAACCCACACTATGCCAGGAGGCACCACCTCTTCTCACCCGGGTGCAGTGGATGGTCCTTGGGAGTGAGCCTGGCTGCTCCGCAAGGCTGCTTATGGTGTGGAGGAGGCGTGATACTTGACAAAGGCAATGGCTGCCAGCTCTTTGCAGAATTCTTCCAGCACAATCACGCCCTCTAGTAACGTCATGTGGTCAATGCTGAGGAAGAGAGGAAAAAAAGAAATCGGCAGACAATCAGATCTGGCACACAAACAAAAAAAACACCAGCCGTGAGGCCTGGAGAATAGGAAGGGTATTTACTCACATGGGCCCTTCAGGCTCCAAGCCCAGCAGGCGTTTTCTGACCAGCAGAAGTTTGGGAGTGAAGTCTGGGATGCGCTGGATTCTAACCATGAGGTCCCCAACCACCTGTAAAGCACCATGCCATCAGCACACAAAGTTCACAGCCTGGCAGCTGGTTAAACGACAGCCCTCAGTCCCCAGGATGCAGACCCACTTTCAGCATCCTCACAGGCTCACAAAACAGCATGCAGAGTAGCTCTGCCCTGAAAAAAGGGTGAAAGGGTGCAGAAAGTAAAGAGCTACAAAAGGACAGGAACTCTTGAGAGTTACTAGCTGTTGACATAAGTGTTATTACTCATTTTAATTATGCCAACGATTAATTTGTCTTAGTAAATATTGATGCAGGCAATTGATCAGTAAATTCCTGGGTTTAGGAAAGCACCAGGGGAGAGAGTGAAGATTAGATTTTGAAACGGGGAGGGCTGCTGGGAAAATGGGAGCTAAGCCCTCTGTTAGTACTGGGCAAGCATGGTTAAGAGGCTCCTGACCAGCTTAACAACAGCTGGAGCGTGGGGCGGGCAAGGGATCTCTGACTGAGGAGACTGTGGAGTGACAGGCACCCAGCCAGCACTTCTAGGATGCAGGGAGAGATGGAAACACAGAGGGAAAAGGAAGGGACTTTCAATAAATCCACGGCTGCATTGTCAAGAACAACTTTCACCAGAAAAAGAAAAAAAAAAAAGAGGATAAGCAGATATATTCATCCACCCCTGAGTACCATGGGGTACTCGGGAGCATCCTTTGCCTGTGTGTGAGTCAAAGCCATCTCTTTCCCATCCAGGTGCAAACCTGTTCCTGCAGCCCTACCTGACTCTGCAAGAGACAACAATGTGACCCAGCCCAGTTTAAAGCCACCTTGTTGCCGGAGGGGATGTTTTGCCTCTGCACAATGCAACTAAGCAAACAAACCATTTTAAAGACGTGCAGAATGAAAATAAGCAAAGGGAAAGACATTTTTCAAGGTTTGTGGAAGAAAAGGCATAATTCTTATTTTCAAAGCCAGAGAGTTAAGTAGCTATTTCCAGTGAGAAACCATTTCCCAACTTTAACTAGCCAGAAGCTGACCATACAGTTAGTGAATATATCACTGCTGTACAGCCATATGTAAATATTACCCCTGTGTTTACTCACCCTGACGATAACAGAGAAGAGAGACCTGCAGCCAGACGCCAGGTTTACGTAAGGATCCAAAAGGTATTCATGTATGTGAGGGTGGGGAAACAAGGACAGTTTGGACAACACTGACGTAACTTGTAAATTTACATCATAGGGCTGCAAAAAAAAAAAAGGAAAAACCACAGTGCTAAGTTACTTCCATGCTTTTCATCCAGCCTGTGTTTATTTAACAGGATACCAGGATCTTATATACAGGGTTATGAGTATATAAAAAGTCAGATAAGAAGACAGGCCCAAAACCTCTGCTTTCCACGACAGGAGTGATGTGAATGTGACAGTTGGGTATTAGATGTTATTATCTGTGTAATGGCTACAAGCACTTCATGCTTTTGCACACTTATTTACTTTAGAGTAAGTCCTCTTCCTGTAAAACATTTCTTCAGCTCAGCAGCTAAACAAATAGCATAGAATCAGCCTAGATGAAACATCTGCTTGCTTCTCCTAGAGAACTGTAAAGTATACAAGCTCAGGAAATTGAGAGACAAATCCACGTTTACAGCTGATATGGTATTTCTCTTCTACTTTTTTTTTTTTCTTGGAAAGAACTGTTGCAGAATGCACAGGCATCTTGTGGCAGCTACAGGAGGTGAGACAGTTCCAGGCTGGGAAAGCAGCATGAAACTCTGAGGTGCTTCTCCACCTCTTTTCCCCAAATTAACCAAATGGGAAAGGCAACACTCAGACGCTGGAAGATGCTCAGTCATAAGAAAAAAAATAGTATCTAACTTCCTAGGAAAATAACAGTGCCTAGCTTAAAGGATTTTACCATTCCAGTGAGAAACTCATTTCAGAAGCAAGTATTTTCACCCTAGCTTCTTCATGTGCCAAGCACATTTTTTTTCCACCACAGGGAAAACAAGTTGACATTTAATTCAGCCCTAAATTTGCAGACTGGTGGAATTTCCTTCCGTCAAAATTCAGCGGTGGAACAGACTACATTGGTAAGAGATAGACAGACATTCCCTCGGTACACACCTAGGCCAGTCTAGATGATTTAACTGAACTTTGGTGATTTCACCCAAAGTGGACTCCAGGGCCCTCATTCAATCCCTCCTCCGAGTGCAGAGCAGCAGTAACAGCCTCAGTGGCATAATCACGTCTAGAAAGGGATGATTTCATGGGCTCAATTTATTATCTTTATGCTCTCAAGTTAGCATCCTACTGAAGAATCAGAGAACAGATTCTTCCCTTTTCCAGGGATGAACTGGAAGAATTCAGCTTCAGATTAAGGCAGATATAT
The DNA here is from genome assembly GCA_004320125.1 of Scolopax mira. NCBI lineage: Eukaryota > Metazoa > Chordata > Aves > Charadriiformes > Scolopacidae > Scolopax > Scolopax mira. Next base: position 6,797 of record BJBW01020054.1, read on the forward strand.
TTAGAGGTATCTGCAAGTCTAAGCTCGCATTAGCCTACTCAGAGAGCTGCCACTTAATGCACTTGCCCACACGCAAACATCTCGTGCCATCTCAGATGTTCAAGAGCATCTGCTAGTCTCTTGACAGTTCCACAGAGGGCAGATGCTGTGAGATCCATGTTGTAATTGCAACCTTGTGAGAACATCTTGGGCATCACAAAAACACCAACGGATACCTCCATTCAGGCAACCCAGTCAAGTGTTCAGTCAATACAATCAAGGAAGCTGAGATGGTGACTCACTTCACACTAAGAGAACACCTACTTGCTCTTCAGTCCAACACCTCCAGAGAGTACCAGGGCTGTTCTGACAAAATTTCCACTGACTAGCCACCTAACTAACATGTAAGCACCTTATTTCTGCATTCATTACCACACACTATTGCATTGCAAAGGGAGTTGTCTTACAGATTTTTTGAAGGAAAGAACAGATTTCTCTCAATCAATGACAGTTATTTCTGTACTTGATACTCTAGCGATAGATTCATTCCAATCTTCTAACAAATGAAGCTTTCAGAGTCTGGAGCAGGGATGTTATGGGTAAAAGAGATCTCTACATTTTGAATTATTGGGGAAAAGTTACTCTACAGACAGAGACACAAATTCCTTCTGCTGTACAACTGTCCAGCTGCCTACCTAGTTGAGCTGTGAAGGTCTTTAGAGCTGAGTCAGGCAATTCATTAGGAAGCTTTGAAGCCATGAGCATTATCTGGCCTTCACAAGAAGGGAAGGAAACAAAGCAGGAACACGTGCTGCATTGTTCAGACAGATTGCTGTTAGGATTTGAACTAATTGAGAGCATTAGAAGCATGAGAAGCTGCTTCTTCACAAAGAGCTTTTTTTAAATGTCCATACCTCAGACTCAGTACAAGCCTTATATCAGCTAACATCCTAAAAAAATTTCTCTAAAACTAATCTCTTACCAAATTCTTAGGAAAATATTATTGATTCTTAGGGAACATCAGTTCCATGAAACGTATAATAATACTAACAGGAGGAAGGAGGTACTGTCTAGCAGAGGAGGCAGTGGATTTGAACAGCCTTGAAACAAGTTACTGCACTTGTGTGCCTCAGCGATCTTCTGTCAGAAACCAGGCTAATGCTACCTTCCATCTCTGCAAAGTTTTCTGATATCTACTGATAAAAACTGATAAACCCACAAGAACTAACTATAGTGTTGTGACAAAGCAAAAAAGGCATTGAACACAATCTCTAAGCAGTACTGTGTCCCCACTAAAGGCTTTTCCACATTTTTCACTTTGTCTGGACATTGGCACCCATTATGTCAAATTTGTCATTGACAGGACCCAGGTTTTGCTGCAGAGTTTTTTTGGCTTTTTTTTCTTGCCTTTTTTTTCCCCTGTTGATTTATGTGTTTCACTGGGAAAAATCCCTAGGAATTTCAGTTTGGTTTTTAGGACAGAAGTTTGTTACAATGTAAGTATTCACCCCTTCAGACTGATTCAGGCAGTTCATTTTAATTCTTCTGGAGTCGGAACCATTTTTGACACCACAGATCATGACACTTTGCTTGACTAACCCAAAGGTGTGTCATGCTGACAGAGAGTACATCAAAAAGGGCACTGTGCTTCCACACCAGCTGCAGCTTTTGTTGGAATCCTCTGTAGCTGACACTCCGGTGTTTCTCAGGGGATGTACCTTGGGTTCTTCACTTTTTGTAATTTATGTGTTATTGCTCACAAAATGCTTCCATGTCCATGTGGCTTGTTTTTCCTAAGACCTGCTGTGTCCAGTTTTCATCATAGAATCATCTAGGTTGGAAGGGACCTTAAAGATCATCTAGTCCAACTATCAAAACTAACTTTAGCAAAAAAATAAATAAGAAATAAAAATCACTAAACCATATTCCTGAGGACCATGTCAACCTGTCTTTTGAACACCTCCAGGGATGGTGCCTCAACCACTTCCCTGGGCAGCCTATTCCAATGCTTGATAATGCTTTCTTCACCAATGCTTTTGGTGAAGAAATATTTCCTAATATCTAATCTCAAACCTCCCCTGGTGCAACTTGAGCCCATTACCCCTTGTCCTATGGTCTGTGACTTGGGAGACAAGATGACCTCCGCCTCTCTACAACCCCCTTCAGGTAGTTATAGTGCATGATAAGGCATCTCCTCAACCTCCTCTTCTCCAGACTGAACTAGCCCAGCTCCATCATGACTCCAATCTATAACTGCTTCAGCTAGTTAAGTGTGTAGAACACACTTACTGGAAGCAAAATCCTAAGAATACACAATATGTCAATGGACGTATTTCTGTTTAGACTTCTGAATTATAGAACTCTCAAACACCTCTCTCCCCTGAGCACTGACAGAGCTGATGCAGCTGACATACTGGATTCCTGATATGTTTCCTATGCATTTGTATGTTCAAATGGCTCTTCTCCTGCTTTTGACCAGGAAACGTGGCACTACTGCAGCTAATTGTTTATTCTGTAGAGACCTCCACGTTTAAAACAGAAAAGAATTGTACAAGCTTCTGAAACTGGTACTACCGCATTTGTGGCAACTCCAGGTGGTGTACCAAGGAAGGTAACCTAGACTTTCAAGGCTTGTTTTCACCAGCAAGAAAAGTTTTCTTCTTGATATAAAGCAGCAACATTGACTTGACAAATTTAAGTCCAGAGTACAGAGAAAGCAAAGGAACATTAAATTTTCACACAGGGCAACCTCCTTTTCACGTCCCTGAGCCTTCATTTTGTTTCTCCCCAGAAGGACCAGGTCATGCCTGAATACACAAATAAACAGACATCAGGAAAATTCACTTTCTTTAAGTCCCTTTGTACTAATCTGGGTCTGACATGTCACATCTCTTTTTCAGAACAATGAGCCAGTAAGATCAAATCACATTTGTCTGCCCTTAGCAGCTGTATTTTTATTATTTGAAGATCACGAAACAGGAAAAAAACCCACTACTTTGCATTGCAGATGGATACCTTCTAGAAACTTTCCATACACTGATAACAGTTTTTTCTAACTGTGAAAAATGGGGGAAATGTTAGCAGTTAACAATATGATTCTAAACTAGGCAAATGAGTGATGAGAATCCACAAGACCTTAAGGAGATTAGCCCTTTAGTAGAAATAAAAGTATCAGAAACAGAATTCATAAACTGCTTTTTCTTACCTGATCAAGAATCCTGCCCATTCTTTCAAACAAGACTTTCAAGAAGTGTCCTTCAAAAAATGATGCTTCTAAATTGCACTTTTCCAAAGATCTGGGAGATCCAGGCCACTCCCACCGTAAGCAAATGACACAATAATCCCGGAACTAGAAAAAGTAGTGAGGAAAACAGACTTAAACCTCCAGGGAAACAATTTAATTTCCTTTTTATAATCCACACACCTTAAAACCATAATCTGTAGCTAAATGATAAATCTAAACTCAAAAGGAATGGTCATTCTAAAGTAAACACTGTATCAGTTTTTATGCAGACACCTCATTTTCTTCTTGACATTCATGCTCTTGGGGTAGTTTCGGAACAGAGCTCCCAAAAAGCAGCTGGGGCCAAAACACAAAGCAAAGCCAACAATACACAACCTGATCAGGGCTCTTTTAAAGCAGGAATTGCACTCGTATACATCCTTGTTACCCACTCTCACTCTATTATGCGTAGTTTATCTTGGTCTCTTATCTTTATTCCTCCCTAATTCCCAGGACAGGAAAGGCACGTGTATATGCAGGAGATACAAATGAAAAGTGCTTCAGGGCTTCTTACTCTTCCCTTTCTTTGTTTTCTACCATCCATAACAGTCTCTCAACCTCTGCCTCTACCTCTGACGTGCTGTGGGCTGCCTGATGTCTCATTTTTGTATCTTGAAAGGAGTACAGGTTATAGCAGTGCAACTAAGGAACACAGGAATAAACAGTAGCAAGAGACAAAACAAGCTCAGAAATTTTTCACTGCATGTAGCTTACCTACTTGTGCAGGCTTCCAGGAACAGAAATATGGAAGTAGAACAGCTATTTGGATGTAATAACAGCAATAGGCAGGGCTATTCTTAGGGGGGAAATATTTTAAGAGTAGCCATATCATTGTTGGGATGTGACAGAAACCAATTCTGTTCTCTAATAACTCCCAGAATACTCTTTTTCCCAAGGCATGACAGAAATACAAGGATGATATGTGTTTTCTGGCATCCAAGAATAAAACAGAGGGGATTTTACATCAACCTTTGTTTCCTTATTCGCTATTTTCCATTCCCTTTCTTTTCAGGAGGGACTACAGATAAAACAATACAGGAAATACAGGAATTCAAGTTTCCCCATCTTAAACTGCTGATATCAGAATTCAAAGGTACAGAATTTTTCAAGTAGCCACTAAATACAGCTCTCTCGGTTACTCTCCTGCTTTGCATAATTTTTTCCTCTTCTAGAAGATTCACAGGGCTTCAATAAGAAAGCTGCAAAGGGATTGTCCTCCAGCCAAGGAAACTTCAGATTATGTTTGTAAAACCCAAACATGCATTTATTTCAAAACAGTAAATCATAAAGCTTTCCCTACCTACCAAAACTTAAGCCTCCCGACCTCAAACCTGAATGCCTTAGGCTGTGTGTTCCCTGTGATGAGCCTTTATTTTTAAAGTCCCAGATTGTGTAACTCCTATGCAGCATTTTAATTTCCCTTTAGTCCTTTCAAACAGCTTGGCAGGCAATTCTCCAAGAGAATGCAGATAAATGCAAAAGCAAATTAAGAATTTATCTGCAGTTCAGATTTTCTCTCACTGTATTTGTTGTATGAATATTAATGCATTTAATGTCATCCATTATTCCCACTAGAGTAATACGAGCTGGATTCACCGTCAAAAGATCTCCAAAGGTAGGTTTTCATTAGAAAATAAAAACTGAATTTTCCCACTTCCATTACCAAAAGATGCATTTAGTAGGGCTATTTATAAACCTTTTGTATATACTCATAAGCATTTCAAATTCTTAAGGACTAAGGAATGCTTCACTGACTTACTTGTCTGTGAGCATCTCTGAGGTAAGTATCGTAACCTGTACCCTCCACGTGGTACGATGACTTGGCTTCATCAGGTACAAGACAGAGAAAACTGAAGAGGAAAAAAAAGTACATTAATGAATATCTATATTCTACAGAGTACTAGATCAATTGCTTATCATCTGTAACAGTGTATTAATGCACAGATTCTACCAGAACTTTATGTGAAGAACAGAGAATACAAAATCTATTTAAGCACATCTATTCTAACTTCTGTTTGTAATAACATGATGTATACTTCAGAACTTTTGTATTAGCACTAGAGGTAAAAACCTCAGTGGAAGTATTTTCTGAGAATTAGCAGACTGAATGGAGATGAAAAGGAATATCCATAACCAGGTATGTATTTGCTAAAGGTCAGACTCCATCTTACTAGAGCATGTGGAAAACATACTGGGGAATAAATGGGCCAGAAGAGAAGGAGAATTACAGTTAAAATTCTTCTTAACCTACTGCATAGGCAGTTTTATTTACCATAGTTTGTTGTGGTAAAAAATTAACATCTAAGAACATAGAGGAATATTTGCATATAAATGTCCCAGTTACAAATGTCATTGCCTTTCCTAGGTAC
>BJBW01020062.1:3903-18903 GCA_004320125.1 Scolopax mira
CTTCTTCCCCACAGCTCAGCTCCATCTCCCCTCTTGCACTCACTCCCTAATTCAATAAGGACATGATAAAACCAGACACAGTATTCTTTTGCTGGTTGGTTTTTTTTTGCTCTGTTGGGGTTTTTTTTATTCAGAGGTGTAGAGGCTTAGCAACCAGGAACAGTATTTTATTAAAGAACAAAAAACTTTGTTTGGATGCACGGTGAATTGGTGAAGCAAGGATCCCTCCTGCTCCACCATCTGAGAGTAACACGAGAAACCAGAGCCCATGTGACCCTGATTTGCCATCCCCAAAATTAGTCTCCAGTATTAGAAGCAGTGTGATTACGTTCGTCAACAGCTACTAACCCAGGGACCTCCCTTCCTTTCTGAAGAACCTGCTCAACGCAGTTGTGATACTCTCCTCACTCCATGCTTCTGCTGAAAGTACCAAACCAGAAGCCCCCAAACTATTGCTTAAGAGCCCAGAAAGACCTAAGGCTCTTGGTGACTCTCACGTCGGTCTTACTTTATTCCGTAGTTTCTCTCCAAGCAGTGCCATCTGTTGGGAAAACTAACTAAAATTCAAGTATTACTTGGTAATAAAGGGAATACATTGTCTATTGACAAATTCGCTCTTGCCAAGGACTGATCAAAAAATGCAGAGGAAGAGAAGGAGAATCAACTGCTGGAGCACAGAAGAGCGTGGGTGAACAGCATGCAGCCCATTCAGGGGAGAAACCCGGCCACCGACACCGCCAACCACCAAAGACAAAATGTTTGTGTTCAGTTTAGCATCCCCTTTTTTAGCCAGGGAGAGAAGGATAAAACAAGGACGCAGCTGAGAGAGGTTTCTCAAAATTTAGATGAGGTCGTGGCTAGAGACGCTGTAAAGCAGACTACCTCAGGAAAAGACTTCTGCCTGGGCAGCATGAAAATGAAGTTAACAGCTCTGAAGTTGGTAAAAGGTAGTTCTCAGGGCGCACTGATGGGCGAGGGAGTTCACTAAGGCATAGCAAGAAGGGAGGTCACGACTCTCTTCCCCTCAGAGCTCACAATAAGGCATATTTCTTTGCCTGTACAGGGACGACAATGACCTGATTAAAAAGATAAACCTTGTTCTCAAGAGGTAAATAACTCAAAATAACATGGCACAGAAAGTAAACTCACAAAAAAAGTAAGGATTTTGGTTAGTAAAATCCTTCCCTTGCAAGGATTTTAAAATGTAACGATCGAAAGGGCTATAATAATTAATTTTTTAAATTGACAGCCACCTATGAATTGCAGGCAGGAACTGACATATTTTCTGGGACAGCTTATTCCACATTTGTCCGTGCCACGGTTTCCTCCACTACTTCTAGCCCCTTTGGCAGCCATCACTGCTGCAAGCAGCCAAGCAGACTACAGAGGAACTACCAGACTTATCTTAATCCCCCAAATTAGATTTTTATATTTTTTTCCTATATTTTTCTCTGATTTTCCACTTTGTTTTCTGCAGCGGGTGAGGTGAAAACAACATCCTCGAATGCAGAGTGCATCCTGTGCCCCGCTTCCCTGCCTGCTGACATCCATTTCCTAAGACTCCAAAAATGTTGTTTTCCTGACCTCTGCACATCGTGGTAGAGTCCTCAACCCCCAGACCACTAAATATTTCTAGAGGATTGGGGTGGGGTGGTCAATCCCCACAGAAAAGGGTTATTTTGCATCAGCACCATTCATCTTAAGACATATATATATATTTATCTCAGAAATTAACATTCGTCGTCTCACAGTACGTCAAGGCTCATGTGGCTGACTGGCCTGCAAGAAAAAAGCATGTAAAGAATCTCCAAGTTTTGCAAAAAAAAGGTATATGTTGCCACTTGAGCCCCTGCTAAACTTTTTCTGCCGTTTTTCCCCAAGATACTGAAACCTAGCATCAAAATAAGGTGTGACAGCATTCATTAGGCCAAAGGATATTATTTTTGTTTTGGGTCTCAGCTAAAAGGATATTATCCTTTGATTCTGCTGGATAAATTACAAAGAATGCTTGCAGAGAGCAATCTGCTCTGGCAGGAGGATGGACCAGAAGACCTTCGATGTCTTTTCAGTCCTTCCCTCCAACAGCTCTATGATCAAAGACAGATGGGGGGTATCTGAGTAGAGGAAGTTTGAACGATTTCATTCACCTTTGCCTTCAACAAGTAGGTCCACTTTCCACTGAGGTGGTTTTCTTTCCTGGTATCTCACTCACTGGCCAGGTTTACCAAGCCTGAGTCCCGTCTGAAGGGAAGGAGGACTCTTCTGACCCACAAGAGAAGGTCTTTAGCTTCTTTAGCACGACAGGGAGCACCACGCAGCTCGTGGTGGGAGGAGAGGCACAAGCTGGTCCTTTATTTCGGGAACTCACACAGCTCACCTCGCGTCTTAGGAGCCAGATCTAACAATGCACATTTCATCAGCCTCACGTTAAAAAAAAAACGTTCTGAAAGAGGTAGATGGCCCCCATTTATTCCTTTTCTTTGATTAAACCACACTCGTGAAAGCAAGAGGGAAGGGAGGGTATTGTGGAAAGAGGAGCCAGAGGTGCTCTTGAAGAGATGCAAAATCTTCCTTCAGTGATTATCTCTGTCTCATTTCTCACTGGCTGAAGGAAAAGGGGACAAATACAACTCTTCTGGACCGGCAGGTGCAGAACATACTGTGAGAAGTATTTACAATCCCAGGATTTCTTAAAATACCTAGTTTAACTGCACAAGCTAGACAAACTATGCATAAATTATTGAATACTATCCCAATTTAAGCTCTATATACTTTAGCTATTTAATGTAAGATGCGTGTTCATTGTAGTATCTATAGAAAGCAATATGATATATACACTTTTCTTGTCACATAGAAGCTACTCTGCCCCTTTAGGAATGAGGCAGAGGCCACCAACTGTAGGTGCTCAGTGCCATTGCAGATGGTTTAGAGTCTTCTGCTGGGCTTCCAGCTGCTGGACCAGGGGTGGTGCAGGTCCTACAAGATATCGGCCAGGTCTCTCCACTGTCCCAAACACCCTGTGGCACCCAGAATGTGATAAATACACCCCAGCACCTAAATTGCAATTGTTTTTAAACAGGGCCCAGGGGTATGAGGGACAAGAACAATAAGGTTGTGGTAATCTCTAAGCAGTTCTCTAGAGCTTTCCATCGCCAGGATGGTTTTGCTGTTGAGGAGAAGTGAAAGGGGTTTCTCAATAAAATAAGGATGTACCGGGCTTTAAAAGGTAAATATGAACAAGGTAAAAACATGTGTTATTTCAGAACTATGGGTAAAGCAATGATGATAGTTGTAAAGAGGGGACATACACACACACACACAAAAGGCATTGTGATATAAATGTTGGTCTGGGAGAGCTGCCTGCCCGTCGCTTGTCATTTTGTCTCTTGTGGTGGAATAAAGGGCTGATGGGCTCAGTCTCAGCAGCAGGTTAACGTGGTGGCACAGGCTCTGGAGGACCAGCTTGCCAAGCCCCAGGGTTGGGACTTGGGAAGAAGCATCTGCCCAGGGATACACAGGGTGGACCAGACATCACCCCCCACCTCACAACCCCCTGCTCTCTTCCCGGCAGCTGGTGGGACCTGGGAAACGGCTCCATCTCCATCCTCAAATAAATGTCACCCCACGCGAGGGGACACCTGTCCTGACCCCAACAACGAGCAGAAATGGCCCAGCTGCTTTTGCCAGGATCCCCCGCCCAACAGCCGCCACCACGGACTTTATTAATAAACCTGCCTTTTTCCACTTTCCCCTAAATGCTGGCACAAATTGCCCCGATGCGCCCGCTTCTGGCAAAACAAATTAATTAGTTGCACACGATCTTCTCCTATTTCATCTCCCGCAGAAAATGGGGAAAAAGAAAATTATTTATGAAAAGTGTGTTACATCCAAAATTAATTCAATTTCACTGGCGTGCCGCTAGTATAAATAGCGCTGTTATAGGCTGTGCTACGGTAAAAATAATATTTGCAGTAAGAATTATTAAAGCAGAGAGACTCGGTGGAAAAATAAAGGGTGAAATTCCAAGCACACAGGGCCAGGAAAGGCTTATCCCTTCTGCCCAGAAAACCTGACCCCATCAGTTGGTCTGATAAAAGTACTTCTTCCTACTTCTTCCCTCGTTGCCTCTTTGATATCCTTCCACTATTGTGGCAACAACATTATTGCAAATTACTATTATTACAAAATTATGCGATTTATACTTTTTCCTTTAATAACATTTCAGAATCCATTCAGTATACTTGTTTAAGTGGTGAACGCTATTTAGAAGGGGATAAATACTGATTTACATTTCTAAGTGTCTTTTAACATAGAGAAGACACTGTCAATGTGAAAATCTGTAGGGAGTGGGAGATGGCTTGGAGGATGGAGGGAATAATCATGTCACATTTAAGCCCGTATGATCTGTTTCCATAGAAAAAGGTTAGAGATCAACAAATTCTCAGTTTGGTTCAGTCATAAATGAAGGTTGGCCAGGGTATTGAGTTTCTGGGGGGGGGGAAGCATTAGCCAATACGTACAGCAGCAGCCTCTGGTGGTCTAAGAAAAAATGGTAGTATGTATAAGTAAGGCTAGAAATATGTTTTTTAAAGGGATGTATATACATATTTAGCTATTTGACTCAATCCTCCGTTCAACACATTAAAAAACAGATGCTTTTAAAATGATCTGCTGGCAATATGCTTGTTAAAATCTGAACAGTAAGAGTATTAAAATTCATATGCATTCATTAGCATGTTATATAAAAGTAAAATGCTTTTGTTTAATCATTCCATAAAGTATTATAGTCAATGCTGATTATCAAGAAGTTTTTTTTTTTCCCTTGGTTTGCACTGACAAAAAAGAAACCAAATTCATAAGATTGTTACTGAACTGATGACATTTTCTGTCTTCACTCGCAAATTCAGTTGGCAGATGTTTTCAAGAACAAAAAATTCTGTCTTATTACAAAACATATTAAGCAGGTTTTCCTGCCATAATGTTTGACATGATGTTTATTGCCCAGACCAAACCAGTCCCTTTAACAAGCTCTAATGTACGCCAGAAAGTACATTATTTCATAGTTAAGGAAACTTCCAGCATGAAACAATAAGTACTTTGATCTTTCAAGCACTATGCTTAATGCACGACACACTCCCATAGTCGTTCTTATTTGTAGTCATTTTGTAAAAAAACACAGTACAATCTGAGATTCTGTATTTTAAGGCTCTGCTTTTACATATTCTTGAGTGTCCTGGCTATTTCTTGGTTGGTTTTTTTTCCCAATCAAAATAAAGAAAATACTTAAAGAAATGCAACCACGGAAGAGTTCCATTTTTTCTTGGAGTTCTTGGAAAATCTAACTGCACAAGTGGGAGCATCATACAGACAGCTTTAATTAGTTCAAATGGCATTTCCTCATTGGATGACAACAGATCTCAATGACCCTACGAGAACATAACAGGGGATATTTACTCCTACTACTTAACAGTCTGAAACAATTTCTCCAGCGTGTTTGACACAAAAAAATTTTCCTTCAATGTTTGGTGCCAGTGACAGCTTCTTCTGGGGGTATTTTTCATCTTCTCCCTCCGTGCTGGTTGGCCCTCCTTAGCAAAGGCGTTAACAGCTGACTCAGGTTTTTCAAAATTCTTTGATGAGAACCATTATGAAGCATACACCAGTCTTAAATATTTCTGTGGTGTGACAATATGTTTTATTTCCAGAGCCCAGTGAGTCAAACGCGTGCTCTACTCCACAGAAAGTAAAGGTCATGTATAAATTGTCCTTTGAGATTACCCCAACCTGTGGTTGGCAAAAGAGAGTCCCAGGGGGCAAAGGAACGGAGGTTCCTCCAGCTCCCACAGACCCAAGGACCAGCAGCAGTTTTATTCTGTTTCAGGAAACTCTCTATACTGGAGCCTTAGAAAGAAAAATACCCAAAGAATTACAGAATCACAGAATGGTAGGGGTTGGAAGGGACCTCTGGAGATCATCTAGTACAACCCCCTGCCAGAGCGGGTCCACCCAGAGCAGGTCCCACAGGAATGGGTCTTTCAGACTAGAACACCAACCACATCAATTTCAGTCAATTTGCCCAGGAAAGGAGACCACCACCCACACTTTCACTAAAACTTAGACTACTTATCTCCTTGGTTTGAAGGTAATCACATCAAGGCAACACCAACAGTCTCACGTGAGGCACAGAGCCGGGCAATAACGAGAAGGGGATGGAGTCATGCATGTTATGTTTCAGGGGTCAAACCTCCTGAAGCCAAATTTCATGCCTCACCGAGCAAAAAGAGCCACATGAAGGTGGAACCGCTAAAGAGGTAGCCCCATAAAAATAAAAAAAAAAAAGGTTCACTTTCAGCCAGGGGACACTGGGCCGTTTTCTGGAGAATAAAGCAACATTGTCCACCTTGAGATGAGTCCTGTGGCCCCCCTTCAGAAGCAGGGTCTGGCTGTGGGGCAGAATGGAATCCCTCAGAAAAAGCAGTGATAGAGAAAAGCAGTGCCCTGTTGGTGACTTGGGATGTGTACATGCATCCTTTTGTTTCCCGTGCTCAGCAGCCAGAGACCTCTCAAAAGACACCATAATATTTACCACATTTGTGATAATCTGGCATCCAGGTCACCACCAGCCAGCATTTCTCCCCCACACGATGCTATTACAAACCAGAATAGGAACACCTTAAAATTTAAGATTACTCTAACATGCCTTTTGACGTTTTTTTTTCTTTTTTTCTCTGTTTTGCACCATATACATTTTTTACTGTTTTAACTGCACTGTGGCGCTTCTGACACGTTTTACCGTTTGAATGGAAATGCTAACTTTCATAATAAGGGCTTTGGAAATTGCATGACTCAGTCTTGAATGTATAATGCATAGTATGTATATGAAGCAGAATGTGTCAAAGTGCAAATAATATTGTTTGTGCCCCCTGCAGAATTAGAAATCCTCGGGTAGCACTGTTATAACGATCCCATGCTGGTAGCATTACAAAGTGCAAAGGTTCACTGAGTAAGAAAAGAGCAAGGGACAGAGTTTCCTCATTACACCATTCCCGAACTATTCTAGCTTAAATATTTATTAAGATATTAATAACTCTCCTCCTTTATCTGCCTTCTGAAGTTCAGCTGAAACACAATGGATGGCTGCTCATATGAAAACAATACATTATAGGGTAAATCTGCTACCACACAAGATGAACACCGGTATTTTCCACAATACATTATTAATTCAGCAGGTAATACATTAAAAACCTATCAGGCTATAACTACTGCCTCCCCAGTATAAGACAGCATAACACAATAAATGCATGCATGACATGTGAAGCTAATATTTTTGCCTAAGCTGCACTAGAAAGTTTTCCTTACACACACCTCTGTTTATAAAATCATTTTTACAAAGTCTTCCTTAAATCGCTCCCTTTCTTGATAGCACCAGTGAGTTCCTCTGGGGTTTATTTGAAGTTCCCCTTTGAAATTAGAAAGGAGTGTTTTGCAACTCTTCCCGAACTTCACATTTGGCAAGTGACAAAAAATATCAGTAGGATAAAGAGCCAGGAACTCCGTATGAACTCTTGAATGCCATCTCAGTGCCGTGTTTGTTTCTCACAAAAAAATCCCACGCTGTTTACTAGCCAGTGTGGACAGTAAACACATCTATACATCACTAAAGAAGGGCGAAGGAAACCAAAAGAAACTTACTCTAATATACATCTGCATAGTTTCTTTCTCTTTTTGTGGATTTCGATACTTTTCGTAGAAGTCACGTCGCTTCTTTGTTTCTTTCTGGATTTTATCTTTTCTTTCCCTCTTTTCGGCAGGTTCATCTGAGCTATCAGAAGACAGCTGTACTTGGGCTTTTGTCTTCTCCACTTCAATATAGTTCTCATTGGGATTCAGTACTATTACTCCATAGCCTTCCTGTTGTGGAAGAGAGAGAGAGACACACACACACACACACACACACACACACACACACACAAAAAGAAGAAATATGAAAAGGGAGATTTAATGCTTGAAACTGCTTTGCATTTATTTAATGCTCTTAAAAACTTTTGTATTTATTTCAGTAAATTCGCACAACTTAATTTATAGAAGGGTGTTTTAAGAATATTCCGTTTGTTTCTTTTCTGTCATTAAAAGGATATTGATGTGTGAATATGTGTCTGTGCATGCACTTATGCTCACGCACATCCCTCAGTGTCAGAAAAGTTGCCTGTTTTTACCTTTAAAATAATTTAATATGTTGTTTTATTCATAAGCACTTTATACGACTTTTTCAGAAAACAGTACGGGAACTAAAAGGAAAATATTATTTTAAGAACTCTGCATAATGATGAATAAAAAAGCTTTATACCCAGCTGGTAAAAAACTGTAAAATAAAAAGGATGGAGTGATTCCACATATATATATTTTTTATATATATATATATTTATATACACACATCTAAAATAAAGCAAGCATGTGGAAATTATTCACCCCAGTTTAAAATAGTAAACCCTTTTGTCTAGCTGACAACAAGCAGACCATGCAGAAGCCAATAGCAGCCCTAACAATGAATCAATACCACCACTGATTCAGTGGTACCGCTTACAAGTCAACTCTTTTTGCTGTGGGGAGGATGACTTTCAAGTGTATCTTTAAATCTGCTCTAAAACTTCTCTGGGATTACGTCCCGTATTCAGCAAACCCAGAGAAAATTCGTGACCTACAGGATGCTTTTGAGCATACCAGCTGCATTTTTGTGCCTCAGAAAATGAGCTGGTTGGAAAAAAAAACAACCATGAATTTATGAATGAGAAACAAATCTTGAATAAATCAGCCAATCATTTTATTATGATTTTTAAATGATGGCAAATCACACAATAACGCTCGTGGAAGATATAATGGCGAAGGCAGGGAGAAAAGGGAAGCACGTGCGTTTAACAGATGAGCCCTTAAAGTTACCACGGGCTCCCAGTCAAAACCAAGCTGTCCTTTAAGAGTAAATTTTAATAAAGACTTACTTTTTGGAAACGTCTATATTAATTATCTAGCTGAACAGCTTCATTTCCCAGCTTTTCACCGGGTGCTTCGCTCTGGGCTGGGCAGGAGGATCAAAGAGGTCCCCCCGTACCTAGCTGGCCAGAGCAAACCCAAGCCCACGCCAACAAAAGATACTTTATTTGGGGCTCCCTTTTATTCTAATCTGTAGGGCCATTCACAAACCTTGTAGCGCATTGTGGCCACTGTCAGGTAGACAGATTGTCACTCGGTGATTTTCTACAGTTGGACACACTCGACTAGTTATCAAAATCGCATCTGAAGGCAGCTCCTACCCCTCGTCCTCGCGCCCCGCTCAGGCGTCCCTTCTCCTCCCACCAAAAAATAAAAGCCAAGTTAAAGGGCACGGTTGCACTCTGCTAAACAGGGTGAAATAGAGGCATTCAGGGCACTGTCTCTGGCCTAAGGGACGTGTTCCCCCCCAAAACAAAGGTCGCCGCAGGCCACCGAGAACATCGTCCCCTGGGCTCGGCGGTCTCCTGTCACCCCGCTCCTCTGCCCGCCCCGCCGAGGGGACACCCCAGGGGGTAAAACACCAACAAACGGGCCAAAAAAAGGTACGTAAACCACGGGGGAAGGGCAAAGGGAAAAATTAAAGAAGATAAAAGTTTGCAATCGCCCCTGGCCACCGCTGGTGATGGTAACGCTCTGGACCATCAAGATGTCAAATCCCCAACTTGGGAAACACAAAGCCCAAAATCCATCTCTGGGGAGAACATCCCTCTCAAACGCTCCTGATCCACAGGTGAAAGGATGGGTTTTGGGCTCCTGAGGTGCAGAGTCACCAAGTGTTGGTGGTTTTGGGCCTGCTGGTGCCGTTGGCCATCCCAACCCTCTCCTTTGGAGCAGGGACCTTCTCCTACTCATTTTTCTTCCCCGCACAGCCCCGAAGGCAAAATTTGTGTGTTTATTGCAGGTCTACAAGTGCTACAGGGATTTGAAACTCAGCGTCCACTCCAAGCTGACCACAAAACAGACACATAAATCATCAAAGAAGTAGAATTTGTCTAAGTTATTGATTATGTAACTGAAAATTACATGACTCATTTGTCCAATTTTACGAGGACACAATGTCAATTTTTCACATAGACATCAACAGATGAAATATGATTCCATTTCTAAATTCACTATTTCGTAGATCAATTAAAGGATTTTTATCAATTATATTTTAAGCAGTGTAACATGCCTCCCCCTAAGCTTTTTTCTTCCATTTCTCCCAGACAGCAGGCCTTTCCTATCAGCACAATTAAAATAATTAAGTAATAACTGAGATGGGTTTTCCCATAATTGAGAGAAAAATAATCTTGCAATTCATGAGACTTTCTCTTAGGAGAGTAATCTCTTTTCAGATTGTTTTGCTTGCACGGCATAGTGGATTTCTCCTTCCCTTGTCCTTCTGCCTCCTCAATTGCAGGAGGTAAACAATGGCACCAGAAAGAAGATGTGAGAGCAACAGGGAAAGGCAAAATGACTGGAAAATTGTACCCAATTACAACCTCTCTCATTCAGCCTCGGCCCAAGTTTTTTCCTACTGAATACGAACACCCAGCTCTGGACAACATCTGTGCAAACGCTGCGGCCTCCAAGTTCGATTAATTCTTAAAAGATGAGTTTCAGGCACCGTTGCACGGCCCTGGGGCTCCACGCGGGGCTGAGCAGGGGGCAACCCCCTGCCAAACCGGGCACACAAAACCACCAATACATCACAAAAACGGGGCCCTGAGCAAACCTTAGGAATAGCCAAGACACGCGGTGTCTTTGGCCCGGCTGTTCAGCAAAGAGAAAAATCACAGGCACTAAAAAAGCGTCCCTTTTAAGTGAAAGTCGCGTTCAGGAGCGCGTTCAAAAATATCGATTATTTCAGTTACGGCGACTTTACAGAGTTATTAAAACCTAGTGGCCCACGATGTCCGTGCGTGCAGGGCAGTGTTTAAGGCTTGCCACTGTGGGGGAAGCGTGAGGGATGTGTCTGAGAGACATTAACAGGGGAACAGCCCTTTCCCGCGTCTCCAGCGCCATCAGAAAGAGAAACCGCTCGCTGGAGCGCTCAAAGTGTTTTCCTGGTGAAAAGCTAAACTTTGGTACAACACCCTCCCCCCCCCCCTGCCCTCCATCCATCATGAATGAGCTGACAGAAGGAAGCCAAGCCCCGCGCTCTGCCACATGTCTGAGAGAATACAGATGTTGCACAGAAGCCCTGGTCTGCCCACGTCCCCCATCGGCACATCAGCCAGGGGACACCACGGTCAGGACAGACACTCGGGCTCTCACCTACCAGTTCCAAGGGAAAAGCCACAATTTCTTCCTCAGACTAAACCACCCCATAAGCTTCCCCAAATTCCAATGCTTTGGGATAGGTAAAATGTAATTTTAACTACTGGCATCCTCCGGGTAACTCCTTCCGGAGGTCGAGGACTCCGTGCAAACTCCACTTCCAGCTTCATAAATACAAATACAATTAATACCAATTTTTGAGCCAGCAAATGATGATGAAAGGGAAAGGAAAAACAGGCTGGCAAAGTCAAGTTTTGGAAAGGATGAGGAACCTCAGTTACAATACCTTCACTACCAAGCCAGGACAACGTGGAAGGGCCTTCTCCACCCTAAGTCATGAGCCAGAAATGGAGCAGCACTTTCTGCCTCTCGCTGGAAGTTCAAGTGAGATGTTCAAAACGGGAGGAATACCAAAATTACTGCCTCTGACAGCAAGAGCAAGTGTAAAACAAAAATAAACAAAGAACCCCATGGTATTTGAGGTACATTCTGAATCTTTTGAAACACCCTTTTCCCTGGGCACATGAATAGAGAGCCAAACGCCTTCGGCTCCGCATATTAATCCACCACGATGGGACACCATATGTGACTAGAGAGGTCAGGGATGGAGAGAAATCTTTTGACCTACGTAACTACCTTTTTGGGACCACGAGAGAGGGTTTGAAAGAGATCATTTTCCTAAGCTCTATCAACATGAACTTCCAAGCTCAGGTTTCTATTGGGATTGTTGGCGAGGGGAGCAGAGTTAGTTCCTGAGAGGGACAGGGAACACAACTCAAAGGCCCCTCAAACCTGCCTGTGGTTCACGGGGACACGGCGAGGTCCATGCAACTTGGACCTGTTTGCTTCCCACCTTTTCCAGGGGAAGGGTCCATCGATGCCACCCTCTGCCCCACCGTAGCTGCGAGCGCGGGATGAGGTCGTGACAACCAATCGGGAGCCACCAGCTGAAGCCTTAAAGCCCAGAGAGCTGCTGGAGATGCAGCCCAGCTTGAAAAATGCCCCCCTCCATTATTTGAGCGATTTTCTCAAGACGTGACCTGAGACTGAAAACGCCCCGAATGTCAGTTGACTCCGCTTTCTGTTTCCACCCCCTGTACATTTCGGCAACTCTCCCCCCCAGCTCCCCCCCCCCCTTCCTCTGCCTTGCCCCCCGCTTCCCCACAAAATACTTGGTGATATTTCCATCCCAGCTACACCTCGGCTCCCTGAATTCCAGCGCCGTGTCCAAGTGTGTAAAAATGCCGCGTTCCTGCCAAACGCGCATTGTCCCACCAAGTTCCCAACTTAAAATAGCTCATCAAGTTGGGCAGGAAAAGAAAACATGCCACAAAAAGTTTTTAGAGGACCACCTGTTGTCTATTATTTTTACATAGCACTTACTCATAAATCATAACACAGGGTAATTAATCAAGCTGTCAAAGAGAAGGTCAAAGGTTATGTGGGGGAGTCAGAAGGTCATGCATGGGCTGATAGAGGTCAGGGTCACACCGCATTCCTCATTATCAAGTTGGGATGAGAGACGGCCCAAGCAAACAAAAGTGAAAGCAGATGGAGAAGTGAGTGGATAAAAAAAAGGAGAAAATTTCACAAACAAAAAGAAAAGTGAAAGAAGAATGTCAGTTGCCTTCAAACAAGGAGGAGAATAGAGCAGAAATACATTGAGATGTTCTCAAAAGGTCTCACACTATACAAAGAAACTACAGTTCGATTATTTAAATACACTTAATATAACGTTCCATCCCATCTTTTTGCAAATATTAAGCCGCGCCGCGAAGCGGGCACGGTAGTTCTGGTTCCATTTCACATCTGAAGTCAATACTTTCAAGGTGAATTAGACTAAAGGAACCTATTACCGTGATGAATGCTGATGGATATATAAAATTGCTTCTAAATGCTGAAGTTTATTCCTGTTTATGGCTACAACCAACAGACGTTCAATAAAAAAGTTATAACCTGTTTGAATGATGTATTAAGAACTATACTTTCATATACACAAATCCTCAAAAACACAAAGCATCATAAAAGTCCCTCTGGATGACACAACAGTTATAAAATATTCTATCATTACACTGACCTGAATTAGATGCAGAATACTGTGCAAAATTAGCTGTCACCCTTTCCTCAAAATCTTTGTTAATCTCATTTTGAATGTTTGCAGCTTTATCAACACATGCATCAATGTCAGCTCCTTGGTTACTGAACCGCTGTACTTGGAAGAAGATATAATTAAAATGTTTTGGCACAGAAAAGGTGAAATTGTATCTTCCCCTGTTCCCTGAGGAGTCTGTAAAACATGTAGGATATATTGACAAACACACACCCTTGTCTCGAGCCCTGACATCCCAGGTCACCCAACTGCTATTTATTTCAAAACATTCACTTTACACTTACCCAAACTGTCACCTGCTGTGTTACTAACTTTTAATGGATATTAGAGCTATAAAAACAATAAACTCTTCATTTCCTTTCTGTTACTGCCTTCTAATTCCTCACCGCATCAGGTCTGTGCCTATTTGCATGCAGAACTGTATTTCATCCTATTTCACCATATATAGTAGCCTGATGCTGGCAAGTTTAAAAACATGATATTAGTAGGCTTTACTTTGCTTTTTGTTCATTTGGTGCTAGCACAGCTACCCCAAACAAATCAGTGTTCAAGCCTAAAAGAAAAAACCCTACCAGATAAGCCCGCTACTACGTTTTGAAATTCCTGCTGAAAAGTTTTGGAAATAATTGATGTTTTACATCTATCTGTAATTGGCAACCCAAATATGTCTATGCCTAAGATCTGCAATCCTGTTTTATGAAGTTTTGCTCCCAAGGGCAGAACTGGATAAACGCATCCATGAACTGTAAGGGTTTTACTCCCTCGGTTCCGTGCTCTGCTCTTGATGGGGATTTTTCACTGAGGATCTTCAGCAGAAAATTATTTCTCATGGCCAGAAAGACAAGAAACTGAGCTGCAGCATTAACTTCATTCTGGGATTTAACAGAAGAGAGCCAGGTTCAGGTGCAAAACCTGCATCAGGCACCGTTTAACGAACCCCAGCCCCACCAGCTCTGCCCGGTGTGGGATTTTGGGGGACCTCCCTGGAGGATGGGGGGATGGGAACCCATCCCAGACGGGATGCAGGACTGCAAATAATCCATCTGCAACAGCCAGTCGAGCTGCAGGACACAGCCTCTGCCCCCCTCCACCGCGTGGACGCAGCTTCAGGGTCCACGCAACCCATGAAAATCGAGCCCACCACTCACCCCCAAGGCCTGGCATCTCTTAACGAGACCTTGTAGGAACCCCTTCTGCAACTAAAAACTGAACTCTGAAAGTTTTTCCCCCCTCCCCTCTTAGGAAACCATTTTACTTTCTTTTCTGTCAAAAATTTCAGAAGATTCAGCAGGGTAAGAGGATGTCAAACAAGAACCTCACGCGTATTCCACTTTTTCATGAAGATTTTAATCAAAAGGTTATTGATGCAGAACTTAACTTTTTGAAAGTGATGCACCAGAAACAATCGTAAACCAAATAATCTTCATAAAACCCCCACAAGCAACAAGTAATTATTGTATCCATGGGGCAACCAAGGAAAAGAGCAGTTACTCTCTAAAAGTCATGCCCAAAAAAAGTGCAGAGATTGAGGGGTTTTTCATGTTTCTATGCTATTTCCAGGCATCCCAGGCTGACACTGAAAG
>BJBW01020062.1:23903-62457 GCA_004320125.1 Scolopax mira
AATACGACTAGTCACCGGGTGTCCAGTAATGGTTAAATGAATGCCATGTTATTATCTACCACACATATAGAACTAAATGAAAAAGACGAATAAATTTCACTTTTTTTTTTTTTTTTTTTACTTTTTTTTTCCTTTCCCCTTCCCCCCCCTCCACCGCAAAAAAAAAAAAAAATGTCACCCACCTCTTTAAAACGGGGTTTAGGAAAGGGGGCTTTAAGTGAATTTTAACAATCGGGAAAGTTCTATGGTAGAATTTGCACATTTACTCCGATTTATAAATACCGAATACATCATTCCACCATACTTCCTGACAGGTCATATTTCATTTCCATTCCGTCCTGCAGTATGAATGTACTAATTTGCTAATGTAAATTACATTAAAGAATGTTGCCTACGAAAAACAAAAGATTCTAAATGGCAATTTGCATGAAATGTGAGCTATGAGGCATTTTGGGACGGATGGCACGGACCAAAGCCTTTCCTGTTAAACCCTCAACCCTCTCTGCACCCGTCTAGGAAATTTATGTTGACAAAGTTATTTTTTTTCTTTTTTTTTTTTTTTTTGATCAGAGGATTCCACGATTTAAATATGACTAAGCTCTTTCTAAACATTCCTGTTTTAATACATGCACGCATTAAAACAGAGGAAAATTATGGCTGAGCTGCCAATCTAAACAACATATTCAATTAGCTAGATTTTATTTTTACATGGTATTTTAACACAGAGCCCTGTACAGGGTTGAAA
Source organism: Scolopax mira (assembly GCA_004320125.1). Taxonomy (NCBI): domain Eukaryota; kingdom Metazoa; phylum Chordata; class Aves; order Charadriiformes; family Scolopacidae; genus Scolopax; species Scolopax mira. The sequence continues at coordinate 24,649 of BJBW01020062.1, forward strand.
CACACCTTTTAACTATAGGTCTTGTGCTAGCATGCTTCTCTCTGTTTAAATGTCATTAATCTCTATGAATACAATTACAAACACAATTTACTAATTTATCTCTATAATTACATTTATAATTAGACCACAATAGATGTGGAAGTATTTACATAAAGAACAAGAGTTAGGAACGGGGAAAATGTAAACTGTTTGGGGGTGCTTTTCAGTTCTGTATTTAATTAAACTTATGCCTCATCCTGGTGCCATTTCTTTGTTTTTTGCCCTTTAAAAAAATTTTAAAAAGCAACTAAATAATTAAAAAAAAAACCAAACCCAACCCCAAACAGGGAAGTGCCCAAACATTTCTGGTCTTCCAGTAATGCATTAAAATGTGTCTCAGCTCCTCTGTACACAGCGAAATGCTCGCTGCATGCCAAGCGAGGGAGGGCGAGTTTCTCCAGGTTCTGTACGTCTGATCTCTCAAAACCTTCAAAATCTATCCTTGATCTCAGCAAACACAGCGGAGCACAATGTTATTTATGCATTCATTTATCTTTTCATCAAGGGCGGCTTATGTGGTCTTTACTGACTTTGGTTTCTCATCATCATCGCCGATCAGCATCTGCATTGTGTGCACTTGTAACGGGGATAATGGATCTCACTTACAATTCCTACAAACTCAGCTGAGAGCAAATGGCCATAAATGCACCCATCCTGGCCCAAGTCCTGATGAATAAAAATGAAGATCTTGTCAAATAATAAAGTGACAGGTTAATTTACAGCAGCACGGAACGGTGCGAAGGAAGGGAAGGGCGGGGGGGGCGGTGGTGGTTGGTGGGGAGGGGGGGGGGGGGGGGTTGGTGAGGATGGGAAAAAAAGCGTCGCTTTTTCCCCCAATCTGTATGAACGGTGCCACCTATCTGCAGATTAGCAGAAAGCCTCGGAAACACTCGCACACGCTGATTCAGAAACGGGGATAAACACATGTGATGTTGCTTAGTTTTGTAAATATCAGAGGAATGGAATTGATGATAAAGGAAAAGGCGAGATTAGACACACACAGTTGCTTTCGAACCTAGGAAAAAAAAAAAACAACAAGATTTCCAACAAAGGGCCGCTGTATCAAACAGTAATAAAGAGCCTCAAGCAGTTGTCTGTGCTCATGCCAGTTTTCATGCTTTAATTCTGCTGCCCTGTGGTTCTTAGCTTTGACATTGAGATCTGCACGGCCACCAGAGATAATTATTTCAACCTTCAGGCCATCAGGCGCTCATTTTTGATCATGGATATGTAAGAGATTTTTTTTTTTTTTTTTTTTTTTTTGGGGGGGGGGGGGGGGGGGGGGGGGGGGGGCTTCCCAGGCTTGCCGAGTGGTTATCAATAGAAGGGTAAAAAATAAGCAAAAAATGGTAAGCGTTTTAAGCGAAATTAAGATGCTGGGCTGCTAGTTTTTTTCAGGCCTTGCTATTGTTTAACATGATTCAGAACACACTGAAAATACCGACAGAAATATTTGAACTGATCTGAATTTTCCATTGCGGCATTGTTGCAAATAGAAATTAAAAAATTAGCTTTGACTTTACAATACTGCTGTCAGTAGCAGTGTTCCGATACCCTCTAATCCCCTAACACAATTTGCACACCATGAATCCACCATTTGATACACTTTTTACGGTAACCCATTGAAATTACAGTAATTTTCCTCATCCACACCTAACAGAAGTTAGAACACATAATTTGGGTTGCAACTGCTCTGCGGCCAAGTCATTTTTGAAGAATACTAATTTCAAGTCTTGTATTATTAAAGCTGAATCTGCCCTGCAACCCATATATGTTATCAATTATATATGTAATCTGTCTGATCGGAATTTGGGAATGGGTGTATGTCAGGTGTTAAACATATCCCCAAACTACAGAGCTGGCACGTTCTTTAAATAAAACACAAAACCACCGACACTTGCCACTAACAGTGTTTTTGCCTCACATTGTAATTCGTGACCTTTATTTTAGATCAATGTGTTTCCCAGTCACAGATTAAAAGATCTGCGTATCCCTAAAACACTAGCAACCAGGTACTAATACATCCCCTCGTTTTACGCTGTTTAATTACACCGTTTATTGTCTGAACCACTCATGTGATGCTGCACCCATTTCACAGATGCACAAAGCAAAAATCGTGCGCCTAAATCGTAAATCAGAACAAAACAGCAGACATCTAAAATCTTAAGTGTTATGCTGCCTTATTCCTGTCATATGCAACATTTAAAGAAAAAAATGCCCCGAGCAGTAGCAGGTTAAAACTATCAAACGGTTCCCAAAACAGCCTATATATATATGTATACATATATATATATATGTATTTGGGAGTACCTTCCCTGAATTTTCCAGTGCTTCAAGACATGTCTGCACCTAAAAATCTAAGTGCATGCATATTCTAAATGACAATATTTTGCAGTGTGGAAAACTGATAAACTGAAGTGATTTCGCAACAAAAAGCCAGTGGGGCATTTTTTCCCAAAGTGTAACTGGGCTTGGTCCTGCAATTACATCCACACCGGCCGGCCACGGGTGCAAGGGACACTGAGCAGGATGTTGTGCACTTCTGAAGATGTGATTTTGCACAAAAATATTGGATTGTAGCAGCTTTTCCCTTTTTCTAGTTTCTTTCTTTCTTTTTTTTTTTTTTTTTTTTTCTAGAAGAAACCCCACAAAACAACCATACATATCCACAGCAACGGCAAAGAGAAATATGAAAGTCTTCTTGGACACTGTCCAAGGGTGCAAATAAAATGTATTGTCTGTGCTAACTGTTCGTATATTAACAAAGATTTGGAAAGACAAAATGCATTTAGAACATTTGTCCTTAACATTTTTTAAATTCAAATTTTCAAAGTAAGATTTCTCTTGTTCTTTCAAGAAATGTATCTAAGAAAACGAGCTAGCTTTCTCAGATATCACGTGTAATGGTTTTTGAGCAGCTCTAGTGTGCATTCGTTTTCCTTTACTAAGAGTCAAAGTTAATGCCATCCCCAGGCAAAGTAAACATTCACACCTTCAGTTTTGCAAAACACTGATTTAATAAAAATACAAACTCTCCAATATCTGAGCATAAGCCACTTCTTGGCTCCAAAAGCCCGTTACGCCCTCCACTCTCCTTGGATTTCACATTGCTTTAGAGGTACCTCAGAAAACTGAATTCAGGGATTTAGAAATGTCACTGGTTTCCCTGAAAAAGGCAATATATCCCGTTCGTTGAGAAACGGGTACTTTTGAGAGCCTGGAGTCCTAGAGAGCATCCAAGCAGCTCGCTCTGGCTTGGGAACGGGTGTTTATGGGCATTACCTACAAAACTCACAGAGAACTCATGGGGATGTCTAGCAATGGAAGAAGGCAGAAAGGCTGCGATCACTGCAATGGGAAAGCATCAAGCCAGAGCTAGTGCTATGTAATAAGGTAGTAAATTAAAAAAAAATAATAATTAAAATTCACGCCACTTTGTGTTCTTTCCATTAACAGCCGCAGCGAAAGGCAGGTCTTCAGAGTAGCCACCGTGACCACCTCAAGGCAGCTGGGCATGGTGGGTTTTTCAGAGGACGAGGGAGTCATTTGGGGTAGAGAATCCACCCGTCCTGTCTCGGCACCCCCCTCAGACCCGGGTCTCTCCTCGGCAGGGCAGCCGGCGCGTCTCCTGCTCGCCCAGTCATGGCAGGGCCAGCAGTTGCTGCTTTCTCACTCCTTTCCAAGTGGGCACTCTCCCAAGGAGCAACAGTAGCCCTTGAAGACAGTTTCCACGTCCCCAAGCGTTGGCTCCCGGGGATGACGAGCAGTCGGCGTGGAAAATGCTTCACAGACCTTTGCGTTTCAGTAGAGCTGCGAGTACGGTGGGAACAGAGAAACTTTTGAATCTTCTGCCCACCACAAGACAGCTGGCACACAATTATCATTCCTCCTATTCTACAGATGGAAAAAATGAAGCTCAGAGAATTGCCGGAGCTCTTACAAGAATTGTGTGACAGAGGTCTGAACACAATCCAGATCTCCCAACCCTACTCTTTAAGTAACTATTTGGAGAACACGAACGAGGTGACAAGGAGGGAGGTCTAATTGGATTTTGCTGTCAATAACTCCGAGAGCCACCCGCCAGTAGGCAGACCGGAGAAAATATTTATGGTACAAAAAGGATCCAGTGCTGCTGCAAAAGAATGAGGCTGGTATTATCTATTTTTTTTCTTTTTTTTTTTTTATTTTTTCCTTTTTCCCCTATAGAAATTCTGAAGCCGGGTATGGGAAGACAAGAAAGGGGCAACTCTGAACATCCCTTGTGCCACTTGGGAAGGACGGGCGGAAAACTCGCAGGAGTTAATGCAGTCACACTTGCCTTAAAAACTTTTTGATATTGAGATATTCCGGCGAGCAGCGTAGGAATAATGAGATCAGACAACGCACGGGCGTGAGTGCTATGGAAATGTACGTGTTAGTATGCAGTATGAAAGAGCACCCTCTGTTGTTTTTGGTTAACAGAAGCAAGTCTCTCGATACCTCAAAATATTTCAGCTCCAGAAAAGGCTGAGATAAATCATCGCCACCGACACACCGATATCTGCAAACACTTCCCCTGCAAGCTCAGGCACGGCAGTGTGTTTGGGGAGGAGGGTTATGCACAACGAGAGCTACTGGATTATGGAAGGAAGAATACACCATGCCCTGGCAAACTCCAGTTGCCTAGACTAGAAGATTTTTACAGTAAAAAACCATCTTAGGAAGATCCAGAACTGATACGCTGGGTGATACTTATTTATGATTTCTATAGGGCACTAGGAGTTTTAGTTACGTCTCATCGTAACTAAATCATCATACAGAAGATCATACAGAAGATGCCAATACTAATTAAATCAAAGTACAAAATGTCTCACGACAGGTTAGACATTCCAATCAGTTAACAAGATGTGAGATGTGGCTGCATTCTAATGGAAGATGCTAAATATATTAATGACAACAGCAGAACGCCTAAGAACAGGAAACTTCTGCAACTGGGAACGTGTCTTACTTATTTAGAGCTGAAAATCTCCTATAAATTGCAAGTTTTGGTTAATTTATTTCCTGCAACCAGAAATTACTGATTATCTTAAAGACCTGGAAATTATAGACATGGATGGTGATCCACATGATTCAATCCAATGATACAGCAATGATGATGTAATAGAATGAAAATAAATCGTGATATTACAGGGAATAAAGCTGGATCACCAGGTGCTTCAGCAGGTTCTTCTCAAAGCAACGAGTCTGAGGTTTTAAAAGCGTCCTTTCCCCATCAGGGTCCACACGTTAGCACCTTTCAAAATTATACTACTAGTTAAGAGACCAAATGGAGAGCCTTAGAAATAGCTAATAAAGTTTAGATAGATTTTACGAACTACAATCTTGCAAAGGTGTAAGTAATTGTTTGTAAGAACGTACACATTTTGTTTTGAGAATAGATCTCACTGAGGAAACGTGCTACTGACAGTTTCCGGGAAAATTAGTCTCAATTTGATTGAGCATTGGCCTAGAGAAAAATCCCCCTTGATATATTTTACACAGTTTCCATGAAAAATTGTGATTTTTTTTCCGTAAATACGGAAACGACATTGCATATGTATTCAGAACTACCCGGCTTAACAGTCAACACTTTCATGATTAAGCTTTGCTTTACATAATGTACGGGGAATGAGAGAAAAGTAAAATTTCAAAGAGAACTGGTTCCTTCCTGCAGATTTCAAAGATGCTGAAGCAAAGAGTTCCTCTAACGCATCTCCTGTCTGTCGAATAAGATTTTTTCACTGGAAGTAGTATGAATACGTCAATTACAGGATCATTTAACAGTCCTACCTTGAAAGAAGCTGCTTGCCACAAGACCTGACAATGTGCAATCTCTTTTTTTTCTGCTTGCACAGATTTCTGAATATTGAGGACCAATCTTGAAAGGGACACCCAAGAGTTACTATAATGATAATAACAGGTTGTCCTTTCACTAGCTTACTTTTTTCCAGCCAAACGTTCATTGAAAATTCTGTCCCAAAATAGCATTAAAGGTATATTTTGCACAGTAAATACTAACAAACAAAAATAAAAAATATCCAAATCCAAGCTTAACAGAGCCCCCATGGGGCAACATATTGTAACCATCAATTACAACTTTTTTGCAAGTTTCTGTAAAAGTTCCCAAGCAAGAGTGGGAAATAAAAAATTTTTTGTATTTGCATTCAGAAAACATTTCAAAAATTATTCTATGTGTGCTAGAAAAGGGTCTATCAAAGTATGGCTCCTGGGAACTTAAACTATTGATTAGTGCTTACACACGGAGTCACATTTCTTCTACCGCTTGAACCATCATGTTACAATGAACATCCAATCTTATTAAAAGTGCAAGAACTGGAGAAAAACATTCCCCTCCTGATTTTCCTGTTTTCTCTGCTTTTTCAACACCATTCTGTGCTATGTATAATCAGTTTCTCTGCGTCCCTTTGTAAATATTCGGGTTCCAACGTGGCAGGTACCAGGCAAACGCGTAACTTCACACAGAAAACTATATATGCAGAAATCAGGCAGCATTCGAGCGTTTGCATGATCAGACTCCCTCTATGGCTTCACTGAGATTTTTGAAGAGATGGGAAAAAAAAAAAAAAACCCACATGCATCAGAAAACATGACTACAGAGCCACTAAAATTGGCGAGCGCAGCGTGTTGTGTTTTCTATAAGTATCTAAACATTTTTTGCAAATTGACTGTAGTCCAAGCTGGCAGCCTCTCTTTAAATAAAACAAGAGCGAAAATTACATTAGCCACTTAAGTTTGCAGCTTCATTAACTTCACAGCTACCTTCGTTACCTGCCCCCCTTCCCCGGATTACACCTAAGAAACACAGCGCTGCACATCCGCGCAGTTAAATTAGCTTCAGAATCAGCTATTGCATCTTCCAAAATGCCCTACAGGAATATTGTTCTAGCTAGGTGAAAAAAAAAAAAAAAGCCAGCCTGCATACTGCATGTTCTCAATCCCTCTGCCGAAATCATCCCTTCTTTTTTTATTTATTTATATACATTGGTTTTTACCATCAGCAACACAAATGGCAAAATTATGAGAGATTAATTCCTTTTAATTCTTTGTCCCTCCCCCCCTTTTTTTTTTTTCTTTTCGGTGTGCCTGGCATTTCACAAGTTTGCTCCATTCCTCTCCCCTCGTGCAGCACAGTAAAAAAAAAAAAAATAAAAAAATCACCTATTTTGCCCAGGCAGAATTGCAAGAAGCAATTCTGTACGTTAAGGCTTCATATGCTACGTTACTGCTGCCAGCTTAGGTACTGGCTCAAAAATAGGTGTAAACACTTCTTTTCTGCCTACAGCAAATGATTATTCCAGCTGTGGCACAGCCCGAGAGGGTGCAAGAACACTCTCCACCCAGCAAGGACACTGGCTCAAGCTCTGGCATCACACTCATTTTCAGCCCACGCTCCCCCAAAAAGGGCACCAGACTTCACAGGAGGATCTCCAGCCATTCCCAGGGCCAGCACTGGGGAGGTAAGACTCCCTTGATTTGTGGTTGTGGGTTTTTTTAGGAATAAAGAGAGGAAAAAGTTTACCTGCATGCATGGCAATTTTAGGATGTGCCTTGTCCCCAGGGTGACAGAGTAAGCTCTGGCGATGGTTAGTTCAGGAGTATAAAAAATGTCAAAGTAGCTCAGAGTGCTCAGAGACAGACAAGAGGTGTGGGGAGACTGCTGGGTCAAAGAGGGACCGGTCCTGCCCCTTCCAGAAAGTTGTAGAATCACAGAAAGGTCTCAGTTGGAAAAGACCTTTCAGATCATCAAGTTCAGCCATCAACCCACCACTGAGAAACCCACCACTGACCCACGTCTGCCTGGCTTTTAAATCCCTCCAGGGATGGTGACTCCACCACTGCCCTGGGCAGCCTCTGCCAAGTCTTCACAACCCTTCCCAGGAAAAAATTGTTGCCAATCTCCATCCTAAACATCTCCTGGAGCAACTTGAGGCCATTTCCTCTTGTCCCATCACCTGTTCCTTGGAAGCAGAGACCGACCCCCCCGGTTACCCCCTCCTTTCAGGGGGTTGGAGAGAGCCAGAAGGTCTCCCCTCAGCCTCCTCTTCCCCAGACTGAACACCCCCAGCTCCCTCAGCCTCTCCTCACAAGACTTGTGCTCCAGACCCCTCACCAGCTCCATTGCCCTTCTCTGGAGACATGCTCCAGCCCCTCAAGCTTGGACCTGTGTTGGGTGCATGTACCCACATGTGAGGTATCTCAGGTGAGGCTTCTACCCTCATGTGGCAGTACATTTCTTGTGGCAAGCCCAGGAAAGCAGAGAGGCCACCCTGATGCAGATTTACACCAGCCTTTGACAGATTTACCCTCAAATCCTACTTTTGAGACCACAGTCAGGAAAACAAGAGGCGAAACTAACTAAGGAGCTGGCTCCTCTTGGCCTTGGTGTTTCCTCAAGCATGGAGAAGACTGGAGCACCCTGTTCCTCCTTGCCTAAAAGGTCACAGTTTTAAGTCGGTGCATTGTTAAAACCTAGTTTGGAGTTTTATAACCACCAGCTCACGGCAACGTTGACATCAGCACAGCGAGTCATGGGGCCATGTGGAAAAGATGGGTGGCTCTCCCCAGGAAGCGATAAAAGACAAAAAAACTGAGAGTGGAGGAATATTTAAACACTCTGCTCCCACTCTGAGAGCTGCCAATATTTGCTACTTAAAATTTAAACACTTCCCTTGCATCCCTTCAGGAAACCTCCTGCATTTTCTGCCGCGTGAAACATTCATGCATCCATGTCATCAATTAAGACTTTCAATACTTTCAATACTGCATTTATTATGTGGTTCTGTGCGGCTGACTTGCAATAAAAAAGTAAATTAAAAAGGAAAAACGAGATAGGGGAGAAGATATTAAATGCAGCATATGTTGTTCTTATGTGTGTGTAGAAGTTGAGTATTGTATATTGAATATTGTAGAAGTTGAATATTGAATATTGTATGCACGAAATGCCCCTACACTGCAATTTTTACCATATCAAGAAATACAGATTTTGTTAAATAAACAACACACTAGTAGCTAGTTGAAATGTATGATTTTTTTTGTGTAGTTTTTAAATGTACTGCAATTGCAGTTCTTCTGAATATGAACTTTAGCTTAATATGAACAGGAACTTTATGGGATTTGCTACACAACTGTTTTAATAATTCCCTGCTTGGCAATCTTACAGTATATTTCATACTACTAAGAACAGCAGAGAATATCTGTATTTTTCAGTCTTGTATCACTGACTTATTTTACTGGTAAATACAGGGTGGGTTTTTTTTTAAGAGAACGTGCTTCCAAAGGCTGCTCTGGCATTTATGTAGCTGTATTTATTTGAGCACAGCTATGCCCAGCTCTTGCCAGGTGCAATCCAATACAGTCAAGAAAGCTAACAAACCGTGGACAACACTGCCCCACCGCAGAGCCAGCCATGTGGAGAGGTTCTCATCAGCAGCTTGACATGGATAACCATCACAGCCCAAAGGCAGGGGCTTGCAAAGACAAAATATTGATGCTGGGGATCTGGCATCCACCAACCTACACAAATTTGGGTGAAATACCCCTTCGGACTCGGTTTCACAGCCAAGAAACCCAGTTTCCTGCTCTTAGACAGAATCACAGGATGGTTTGGGTTGGAAGGGAGCTTAAAGCTCCCCCAGTGCCACCCCCTGCCCTGGGCAGGGACACCTCCCACCACACCAGGTTGCTCCAAGCCCCATCCAGCCTGGCCTTGAACCCCTCCAGGGATGGGGCAGCCACAGCTTCTCTGAAGACAGTGAAGGCACGGTGGGACAGCGGGGAGCCCCTCTGCATGGGGAGCACAGCAGGGAACTAAGCTGAAACCACAGACCGATGCACTCATCAGCTCTGCTTCTTGAGGTACAGCTCAGGTCCCAAAAATCCAATGTTCTAAACAGATTTTCACAAACTGATGAGAACCATCAGAAGACAGGAAAACGATGAGGATGATTGCTCAGCCTCGTGTCAAGGTCATGGATGCTGGTTGCCCTTGAATGCCCAGCGCTCTGCAGTGAAGAAGAGGATACAAATAGGAAAGTGGAAAAAATCATCCCAAACTGGACAATGTGCAAAAGCAGGAGAAGACAATGGGAGGGCAAAAGGTAGCCACAAAGAACTGAGGCAAGAAGTAACAGATAGGAATTAAGAAAGGACAGAAATAAACAAGAGAACACATTCTTGAAGATCTGGGAATAAAAAACTTGATTGTTGTTGTTTTTTTAAAGAAACACCCAACTTAGAACAGTCTGGATTTGACTCTCTTTAAAACCATGAAGAAAACAAGTCCAAATGATTTTAAAATTATTTCAGAACACACTACACCTCTCAAAAACACACCAAGCCTCCCGGAATGAGCCTTCACAAACACAGCCACCCCCCGATTCAACAGCGACTCCCGTAAAATATTAGCTTTACCTGCGTGCCACAGGTCAAAGCCTCTAAAACCCGAGGTAATATTTTACTACACAATGAAAGAATAGCGTGAATAGGTGTACTGAAACCTGCAAATGGTAGGGGTGATATATACCTTGGCACCGACTACAGTCAGCAGGTCAACAGCAAAAGCAATAATCATTATTTATGCACAATGGCATGGCAGCAGAACGCTGGCAGGTCATTGCACGTCTCTTTCCAGCCCCACAGAAGACAATGGTCAGCCAAAAGCAGCACCTCCAGGTTTCCATTTCAAAAAATTAACCAAACTTAACGCTTTTGAGAAAAATCTTACCCTCCTGCCACGCAATCAACAAACAGAATAAACCCAAATAATTTACTCTTTTCTGTTATTCCATGAAGTCGCAATCATGTTGTCAATGTTTCAGCACTTAAAACAATCATTCCAACAGAGCTGCCAAATAAAGTTGGAGCTAAATTTGAAGGTAAAACACTCAAAGAACTGTCTGAATTAATTTCACAAAACAATGTACATTACAAAATTAAAGCACGTGGAGAAAGGTTTTTGGTAATAGTACTTACACCTCTCCATACCGTGTTGTAAAAGATTTTCGTTTTTCATCACTCTGAACTGAGTTAGGCAGCAGAGATATATAACAATAATTGAACAGTCATGAAAATGTGGATTACCACATGCTTCAAATTTCATACATAAAAACCTCCAAAACCACTTTGCACTCAAGAAAACTTGCCGTCTGAGGATGAGTGAGAAGGACGGACTCTACTTGCTTGGGAAATGATACTCTGGGATGGAGACAGAGCTTTGAGGAAACGAGGCTGGAAAACCTCATTTAGAAAAGCTCCTACTTTTCTAAAGACTTATTTCAGTTTTCTCCACACCGCCGAGGTACCCGACTGCTCACAAATCTGCGATGAGCCATTTTCAACACAACATTTTCAATTTGGGGGGAGGAGTTCATAGGTTACTAAAGTCACAAATAAAATGCGAAGTAGATTCATGAAAAATGATAAACAAATAAATCAACACCAAAAATGCAGAAAAAAGTAACTGATCTGAATTTCATCGTAGACAACATTTTACAATACCATTCTGTTAAAAATAAATTCGCTGACAAAGTCACGTTTTGACATTGTTACAAACTGAAAAAGGATAATGACTACGTTAACAGAATCAAGAAAATCCTGAACTGGCCATAGCTGTAAATACCAAAGAGACACAGACAAATAATACAAAAGAACCTACAGGGCTTTCAGATTCAGATCTTTATACAGAAAAATATAAAAAAAAAAAAGAGATTAGAATAATAAAAATCATACTGAATAAAACAGGGAAAATAGTTCAAAAACCATACGTGGAATGAGAGAAACAAATTTAAAAGGCAATAAGTGACCTTGAGATTATATCAGTGGCTAAACTTATATTAAGTTTGCAGAACAATAGAGTAGGTTTGCAGATTAACAAGAGTAGAAGTGAGAAAAAAAAAAAAGCTTGGGAAATCACAGGTAATAGACCTCTTTTATATTCAGTTCTGCAATCTTCCCTATCACTTTCAATATCAAGATACTGAAATAAGAGATGATTAAAGGAAAAACACAAAAAAAATAATTATATGCTGAATCACCAGTTAAATTGTTAGTTTAGCCGAGAGGTAGCCATGAAGGAATGCTTGAAACACCTAAGTACATTGGTAAGAATGATAGAAATGAGAGAGAAATATAACGAGCAACAGTAAGATAAAATAAAAAAAAATTAAAAAAATAAAATAAGAGGGAAAATGCATGCTGCATATCAGGAAAATCTTCCTGACAGTGAAATTGTGGAATAATTTCTCAACAAACTAGAAGAAGCCCTCAGTGGCATAATGAAGGGAACAATGCAGAGCTGGCAGGGGGGCAGACCAAAAGATCTGAAAAAGTATTTTCTCCATCTAATTCTAACGGACTATTAAAGGAGACAATCAATAGTCAGGGAGGTAAGTTATTTTGATAAGCTCCGTGGTTTTCCTTCTTTCAGAGGAAAGACCATGGTTGAAGTTGGGAGAAGAGAAAAAGAGGAAACGCCAAGCTGTGTGCTTTCTTACAGTCACTGTGTCCCATTGTGGATGTTGCCATTATCTTTACATATGAAGAGAGATTGAAATAATCTAGAGAGGTCTCCCCCCCCAACTACAACACCGAGATAAAGAAGAACTTGAAAGGAACACCACATGGTCTGGCACCAAATTAAATGGGGAAGAACAGAGCCATGTTTCCTGGGGGAAGGAGACTGAATATTATGAGGTTAGTCGCACTATTAGCGGGGCCAATAATGTCACTTAGAAGAAAAAAAATAAGTGTGGTAGATATATAACTAAATTTTTCACACCGTTTCAGTTTGGCGGAGAGACACACCGCTGAAGTTAAAGAGCAACAACACAATGCTGGTAAGAAGGGACCCAGCCACGTGGGAACCCTTTCCCCACAACTGAGCAGAACAGCTGAACCACAGAGGTGACATTAGAGCCCAAAATGTGACTCTCCTAATTAAAAAAATGTAAAAAAACCCCAATATTTGATACTTAGAATATAACACAGGGTCAGAATATACTTACATTTGAATGCTGTATTCACATTATATCCTGCACGTTTTAACCCACAGCCGGAGCACTAACAATTTAGACCGAATGGCTGAGGAAAACAGCAGGTTTTCTTTATTACGGATGCTCCCGGTGCAGTTAATATAATCAGCTGCTTCAGGAGCAGTGTTAAGATGCAGGAGCTGCTGGTAAGGAATTTAGAAATAGACTAGTTAAAAATACTGCCTACCGAAAGCTACTGAGCAAAACAAGGATGGTCAAATGGTTTATGCAAAAAAACTGTAAAAACCAAACTCTTAAATTGAAAACCAGCCGTGCTACTGGATCAGCATCTGTACACAAGCCTGTTGTGTATCAATATCTGTGGCTGTGGAAGAAGAATAAATAATATTTGTATTTTTACATTATGAAGCTTTGGCTGGAAACCCTTTGGGGCAGGTAATGGGTCTCTCCTGCTTTTCTAAAGAACTGAACAAGTGAGAGCGTGAAAAATATACAACTATTTAGGATGCTGCAAGAGGGAAAATACTTGGGCAATACATTAAACTAAGTTCTAGATACGTGTCTAGCATCTGTCTCACATCTCAAGCATCTAGTGCGAGTACATTGTATTGAACTCAATACCAATCTTTTCTCTGGGTTTTGTTCCATGTTACCAGCCCAGAAACAAATAAAAGAACATACCCAGCTCCTGAACTCTTCCAAATGCTTCCTGATGGTAAAGCAAGTACTTTGTAGGTTAAGAAAAAGAGGTAATTTCAGGTAGACAGGCTTCACAGAATCACAGCATGATGTGGGGTTGGAAGGGACCTCTGGAGATCATCTAGTCCAACAACCCTGCCAGAGTTCCCACAGGAACGTGTCCAGGTGGGTTTGAATGTCTCCAGAGAAGGAGACTCCACCACCTCTCTGGGCAGCCTCTGCCAGGGCTCTGCCACCCTCAAAGTGAAGAAGTTTCTCCTCGTGTTTAGATGGAACTTCTTATGTTCAAGTTTATGCCAGTTGCCTCTTGTCCTGAAGGCTTGGGAAAGTAACTTCCCAAAAATTGCTGCTGAGTTTGGGGGACAGCAAGGGCAGCACAGTTTTCAAAGAATCTGGAAAACCGGGGTGGGAAAAAAGGGACAAAACCAGAAAGGACAATTTCCTATGTGAATTGTGAAGCTGTTTCACACCAAGGCCTTCCAAAGCTCCTCTGCCAGGATGAATTTTGTTGTGTGTTTGCATGTATTTCAGGGCTAGTACCCTCTGAACAGTGAAATGTCTCACTGCTCACACACGGACACTTCAGGCCTCCTTGATGGTAGGAAAGGGCTCTCTCCCAGCTCCTTCATAGCTCAACAGCAGTTCCCAGAATCACAGACTTGTAGCAGTTGGAAGGGACCTCTGGAGAGCATCCAGTCCAACCCCCTGCCAGAGCAGGGTCACCCAGAGCAGGCTGGAACCTGTCCCGCTGGGGTCTGAAAGTCTCCAGTTTTAGGAAAGCACAGAAGGCCTGGTTTGGGGACGGCAGTCCCTAAAACATCTCCAAGGTTGCTGCATGCAACCTTCTGACTTCACACAGACATTAGTCCAAATTCCACCAAAACGGGCAAGCGCCGCTGGGCAACACCTGCACGGTTCCAACAATTACGTCTGGACTGATCTTGGCACCAAAACCTGCCCTGTTGCAGGCACAACACTTTTTTTTTATAAAAAGTCTGACACTTCACTTTTCTTCATGTTCCACAGACTTCACATTCTGGCATGTTTCTTGAAGCAAGCCAAAGACAATGCCTACTGGAGCACGTCTTGATGTCTGGATGGATGGAAAGGTTCACCTTCTAACTGATAACAGATGGAGACACAATGCATAACCCACTGCATGATTCATTTAAAGACTCTCTCTTTCTCTCTCTCACCAGACAACTTAGCATCTTAAAAACCAAGCTAGGCTCTCGGAGAGCCAGGAGGGCATTGGGGGTTGGCTCCCTCCGAGATAACGGTGCCAGGACTCTGCAAACAAGGTCAGCCACAAAAGCGGCTTTGGAAAGAACACCACTAATTTAATTAACTGATTCAGATAAAACCCTTGAGCTCATCTCGGAGATGAACTTAGGCTGCCAAGTGCCAGGAAGCGAAAACGCTTTCGTATGTTTTCTGTGTTTACCCACCATTCCCAAAAACTTCCAGGAGCTCGCAAGATCTATCGCTGTTTTACGTAACGCTTGGATGAAGAGCACAGAAGACATCAGCTATCAAGCCACACACCAAGTTTGACAAATGATGTCACAGACATGCACAGCACTTACCCAGCAGCTGCAGGCACATACACACCACTGATATTGGGTTCAAGCCCTTGTCAATAACTGAAGGTAGCAAAGGCTGCCTTTTGGCAGGCGGGAGCTGATCAAAGTTCCTATGAGTGCTCTCATCTGAAATGCTGTTAGAGATTATTTCTTTGCTCATACGGAATTCAAGCCGAGAGGAACAGGAGTGGAGCAGAGAGTCCACACACAGGCAAGGCTGACAAATATTCCCTTTGTTAGCAGGCACGCTCCCTCTAGTCCTCCTCAATTCTGTGAATATTTCCCAGTGATGTGGCAAAGCTGAAAGGTGGCAACCCACAGGAGCAGGACCCTACCCCAACTCTCCGGGGACTTGAGATGGATTAGAAATACTCAGAAGTTAAGGCAAACCCAAAGAAGTAGCTGAGAATATGTGGAGGCAAAGATGGTAATCTCAATGGGTTGGAATATTTGTTGAATTCGTGTCTAGGACACAATGAAGACTTTTCTTTGGAGAACTTCTTCCCCTGAATTATGATGGAAACTCGTCTAAAGAGTCTCAACAAAGCAACAAGGCCACTTCGCTTGTAAAAGGCTCTCATGAGAAGTGTCCTTCAAGAGGAACGTGGAAGAGAGGTGGATTAGGGGCAAAAAAGTGGATTTACATAGGGTAACAATGGATAATGAACGTTATACTACACCAAATAAAGGGGGGAAGGTGCCTTTGAAGGCTGTGCCTTGTTCCCATCAAACCTCCCAATGAAGCGTACGTGCTGCAGCCATTGCTGAGGAGGAAGAAAGCTGGTGACTTCAGCTGCACTTTGGCTTTTTTGAAGCAATTTACCTGCAGAGACAGTAACATTCTCTACTTCAGCCGAGGGCAGCCGAGCTCTTGCATTTCGAGCAAATACCTGTAGGTACCCTTTAATTTATATCAGAAATGGGCCTTTGTAATCTCTGCTCCTCAAAGCCTGGCTCTGGCGTGCGCTTCCCTGGGGATGTCATTATCCTGTAGCACAGTCACCCAGCAACCCCTCCTCTGGAGGTGGTGGAAGTGGCAACCCTTGCCATTTCTACAACCACCTTTGCCACCGACTGTCTTTCTTTATTTCCTAGAGCTTCTCCTTGATGCCACAAAAAAATTCCAATGGCAAAAGGACGGACGGCTTAGGCCCAGATTAAAAAAGGCGAATTTGCCAATTTGGCATAAAAATTGCCTTAGAAGAAGAAAAGAATACAACCTTTTTTGAAGGTGTGTCCAGCTCCGTATGGGTTTTGCAGCTGAGATACTGCTGAGCGTCCTTTCCCCTCCCCTTCTCTTTTCTTCTACCCAACCTTCAACCCGAGGCTGAGTTGGAAAACAGATCTTGGCCCTTGTGAGAAGTCACAGCTTCAATGTCAGGATGGAAACTCTAATACACACACACACACACCTCTGCATCACGCACACGGAAAAAACACGTGGCTGGAGATATTCACCCAACTCTATTTCCCCTTACTTTTTTACAACACATAAATTCTCAGTTACAAATTTGAGCTTTACAGGCCTATACCTTCAGAAAAATAGACATGTTTCAAATTCTACTAATAAACTTTAAGGAAAATCCCTACGACTACACTATTATTGTAGTCTGAGATAAGCCTTAATGTGCAGTTAAGAAGTGACATAAGATAAAACCTGTTATACTTGCTGCTTGTCTAGTCAGAAATCCCACCATCTTTATCTCTTAAAAAAGATATATTTTTTCATGTAAAAAGACACATATCTCTTTAATAAAGCAAAGATGTTATTAAAAGTAAGCCCATGTCAGCAAAGCTTATCGACTATGTGATATAAACCTTAAATGCAGTAGTAACTATTTCAGAAAGAACACAAAAGCCACATCAAAAATGATACAAGACTAAGACTCACAAATGTGAGGAAATTATTTCCAACTGGCCAGAGAATATGGAACTATCTTTCTTTCTTTTTTTTTTCTTTCTTTTTTTTTTTTTTTTTTTTTATCCCTTTCGGCTCACCGCATTTTACCTAGGCAATGCAGCTCCCATGGCAAAGTGCAGTTCTAAAATAATTCATTGTTGGGAGACCCTTATCAGGCTGCAAAGCCCAAGCTGGAGCGGGGCCATATCAGCTGCAGAGGAGCGAGGAGTGGAAAGGACAGATTGCGGTGTCCCCCCATTCTACCCCCGCTCCTGCACAACACCAAACCTCTGAATTTCCACCCTGTTTGTCAGGAGAAGGCCGGCCTATTATTCAAATGGAACCACGGCACATTAGTATTGAAAAAGGGCGATACAGAAAACAAATTTAAGAGATTCTGACACAGCCTCTTTGTCCTTTTAGGAAGGTTCATTTTTGCATGAAGCCTTGCACAGTAAGATTTCTAGTATTATACAAAGATAGGACAGCATGAATAGTCTCAGTACCATTTGTTTAAAAAAGAAAGAAAATAAAAAAAATTCCCAGAAGGGCACAGCATAAATCCCTAACTTTCATTTAGAGCCTGAACAAAACAAGCATGCACACCAAACAAGAAAGCGGATGGCCCCAAACCCCAATTCCCACCTCGATGTCAATCAAAACTCAGCATCTGTAATGTATGTTTTGATTTTTTTTTAAATGAGGAAGGAATGATGCAAATGGTAACATCTAGACTTGTCATCTGTATACCAAAGCTCTCGTTCAGCTGAACATATGCTGAAATTTAAGCATATTGAAACAAAGCCCAAGTCCCAGCCAAACCGAATTCAAAGTGGCTGAGGTACCAAGGCCACACTTCTGCGAGATTGCAAGGGAATGATAAAATTGAAGCAGGGTCTTCATTCTCCATTCGTCCAAAAACGCATGGTAAAGCACCGCCTTCACAATAACAGATGTTCTAACAGTGGTTTCCACCATGACCTCTCAGAAGAGTCCTACAAGCTGCTTTCTCAGGGACTTCCAAAGAATCACAGTGCACCCTCTTTATTTTAGGTCGGTGCAAAATTCACTCCAACTAAGCAATAAGATTTTAAAGTGCAGTTTAACAATAACAACCTGTTTAGGTAGTGCCTGCACGCAGGAGCATTTTTTTGTTACACACCACGTAATTTTCTCATTAGCTTGGAGAAACACATACTTCTAGACTGAAAACACAAACTGCACCTGTAATCCTCCAATCCCTCTGCCTAACACGGGATGCTTACAGATATTTTCAGAGATGTACATAAAAAACAGCTTTCCTGTACAAGAGATCCTTGCTACCCGCTGCTCTTGTTTTTTTGAAGTTTGTGTGATTTCACTGTGTAATCACCAGGAAGCAATGTATTTTCATTTGGATGCCTTAATTTGGTGCCTAAATTCAACCCATGCATCTGAATATGTTGATTTAATTGCATATGACAGAGCATAACCTTTGCCAAAAAAACCACCAGACTAGGTATATTCTTCATCTATTTCAGGAATTTCAATTAAAATTCAAGTTGCATACAATAAAAAGCACATATATGCATCACTGTCAAAAAAAAACCAAAATCAAAACCAAACACCCTAGTATCCATTTATTAGTAATTAGCGTCAAAAATAGAAGTTAGAAAAACTAAAGCACTAAACTGCTTTAGAAGTTGCGCGTCTGAGAGACGCGTTTTAAGAGGAAATCACAGCAAAATGGGGCACCCCTGATAACAGTGGCAGCCCCCCAGCCAGGGGATGCTGCTCCTCTGGTACCCAGGGGGGGTCTGGGATACAGCTCGTCCCCTCCATCACCGCTGCCAACCGGGGCCGCCCTCTGCCGACCACCTTCCTGGCTCCCTCCCCGGCTGCAGAGGTAATTAATTAGCAGAGGGGGGGTGGCAGAGGGATTAGAGGCACCGTGAAAAGCCAGCCTGGAAACGGGCTGTGAGGTTCCTGTTCCAAGAAGAAAACTTCCGTAACGCATTTTGAGGAAAAAGGGAAAATAATAAAGAGTTTTTAATCTGTTCTAAGGCATCGCACCTGAATAATGGCTCTACAATTATGGAGCAATTTTGCCAGTTTATCTGTTGCTGACCGTAAGATATAAACCTAATTACTGAGGAAATTTATATATGAAGAAAAAAAAAAAAAAAAAAAAGGTAAAATCCCCTGACATTAAAATAATTTATAATTATTAAAATAACCCATAAATTAAAATATCCTATAAATGGACTCTGAAAAGATAAAAGGCATCACTTTATTATTTTAACAAATTAATGTTAACCTGCATTAAAAAATAATTGCTCTGCTTTGTCAAGATGGTAATAGCACGTTTTAGCCTCATATTTAGAAATAATGCACAGAAGAATTCACAAATAAAATTTAAAATATACATTACCAATATGATATAAATCACAAAGGTAAACCCAAACAAACATTATAAAAATAAATTATTGAAGCATATTCTGAAATATATACATGCTCTCTACCTTCAAGTTACTCTTTATTACTCACTCTCTGGTAAGAGTACATTTCCCACAGGGATCGATTATGTAAATCTATACATATAAAAAAATGTATGAAGCACAGTTGAAACAAAAGACCAGAATTCAGACACAACTTTAATATATCTAAAAGTAAGTTATACCAACTACCATTTTCCCTCCTAACTTCCTTCGCTCTCTAATTATGTGACAACAGCAAAACCTATGAATATAATTTGTGAAACTGTCTACACTTTAAGACTCTTAACAGAACTGTAAATTGAAAGAGCAAACAAAAATTCTCCTGCAATGAGTCATGCTTTGCGGTAATATTTTAGAAAGAAATATTACATGGTAACAGATATAGGCTCTGATACTCTCTTTGGAGCCAAATTCATCACATACATCTGAATATTTAATATGCTGACAAACAGTTATGACAACATCCTTGTTCCTATCACACATACAGTTTCTGAAGACGGTGGCCTTCGCATTCAACTAAGAAAGTAAAAATAACAACACAGTATCTGGCAGTCTGTGTTCCTACTGAAATTCTCTCTAGTTTTACCACTGAGGAAATACACATCAATCAAGACTTCCTAAAGTGTGTTTCCACCTTTCACGCGTCTAGAACTTGATAAATATGTTAATGTTGATCTGTGCCGTGAGTAGACACGTTCACAAAGACCCATCAAAAGGTAATACATCTGCTATTTGATTATTGCCTGCGTGCTGCAGCGCGCTCATTTTCAACTCTTTAGCGTCGTTTGGGTTCTTCTTTACAGCCTGAATATTGTATTATTTTTATATATGGGAAGGAAGCGGTGAGTGGCTGCCAGAGGTGATACAAAGAACAAAAAAAGCGAGTTCTTTCAACTCAAAAGATTTTTATCTCCTCCTTCGTGCTGCATTCAGAGGGAAGAACTTACTCAACAAGTTGCTATCAGCGTTTCTCACACTGGAGGTAAGGTTGCTTGAAATATTAATCTGATGAGGAGTTAAAACCATAAGCCTATACGCATTTCTGCAGGAGTTAGGCTACTTTTCTTTTGTACCTCAAATAAAAAAGCAACCCATGTTTATCTTGAGAGATTTTCTTATCTGGGATTTCTCCCGTGTACCTTCTGCGTTTTGGTATTTAATGCGGTACAAAAACACTTCCCAGCATCAATCTGATCTCAAATGATGGAGTGTTAGCCCAAACAGGGAGTGAGGGTTTTTCACTCCCCATCAGATTAGCCCGTTTTGTCGTTTCAGGGAAGGCCTCTCATCACCCCGAGGTGGATTTATGTACGTCCACCTACAGGTGTGGGGATGCACCGACCACCCCAACACCCCCGAGCACGCTGTGGTTTTTTCCTTTCCGCTGAAAAAGCAGGATGATTTACAAGAGAGAGACCTGACCAACTACGATCCGTTTCTCCTGCCGACGAGAACCCACCACCGTCCCCACAAGGTGCCTCGACTCCCCCCACCATTTAGCCCCCCACCACCCCCCCACCACCCCAAGCCAAGAGGGTTTTCAAGAGGGTTTTCCCCCTACTCCCCTTCCCCAGTTTAGTTGGTTTTTCCTGGTCTCTTCCCTCCCCTTTGATCCTGCCCTGGTACGGGGCCGGCGTGGAGCTGCCCTGGGTGGTCTCCCGTCAGACCCCCGCCGTCGGCGTCTCTCTCCACCGGTTGCCTTCTGGGGGGACTCCCATCAGCCCTGCCCTTACACAATCTGACAACTTTATTAAAGCTGGCTCTGATGAGCCCTTCAGAACATCTCCCCGGCGCGCACGCCCGTCCTCAAACAATCCCACCTTTTGTAGTTGACTTAGAACAAATAATTCTATGAACACTCCCCGCTTTTATACTCCATAATAAGGTCGGAATGAAGAGAAATTTCACATTATGTGCGAGCCGGGGGTTGGTTTTCATGTTTGGGCTCAAAAAATCAATCCTGGATTGATTTTTGTGTATATATCGTTATTGTCAGAGGATTAATTGATGAATTTTTCATTTGATGAGTCAGGTGGAATGGGCTCCAAGGCACACAGTGAGGAGAATTTTAATTTACTCTGCTTCTTGGTGCTAAGCAGCAAAATTATCAATTGCGATACTTACTCTGTTAGAATTTTCCTGCTCAAAAACAATGTTTAGAGTTTGAGTGCAAAGCTGAATTTCTGAGTGTATGCACATCCCACATTAAAACTTGCCTAAATTAGAAAGTTGCTGAATGGATTTTCATATTGTTTTTTGAAAGCGCCCTTTAGTTTTAGATCTTCCTTGCAGATTTTCACACTCACTATCATTAAAACATATTTGGAATTCAGGCTTTGGGAAAAACAATCCGAGATTAAGACAAGAAATCGCAGTTCAGTGGAAGGCACAACCTTAGAAGCTTCACCTAAACTGCACCAGAATTTTTTTTTACCATGGCTTTCAGATGAAAAAGGAAACCACCCACATTTTACGTTTGCCTTTTTGTTTTAAACGCCGCAGTAGAAGTGGATCTTTTCACCCCTGATGCACTGGAGTGTATCACAGCCCTGGAAGAGGCTGCCCAAGAGGGATGGTGGAGTCTCCTTCTCTGGAGACATTCAAATCCCACCCAGACCCGTTCCTGTGGGACCTGCTCTGGCAGGGAATTGTGCTAGATGATCTCCAGAGGTCCCTTCCAACCCCATGGCATTCTGTGATTGTGTGGAGTGTCTTGCTGTAAAAGTTCACAACTGATGAAATTCTCCAAGCTCAGAAAAGAAAAAAAAAGCTCCTCTGGCTCATCTGCTGAAGACAAGGGCCAGACCTTCTGGGTACAGGTACGGAACAGATGGTGGACGTTTGTCCACTGGTCCAAAGGTGTCACTAGACACTAAACTCCCCCAACCCTGGCTGGCTCCACATGGAAGACTGTTTTTGAAGCGGCAGAAGGGTTCAGTGCTGGCTCTGAGTTCCAGATGAGTCTGCGAGGCTTTACGTCTGGAATACAGGAGGTGAGAAGATGGCACATGAAGTGACCACATGCTCCAGCATGGAACCCCCTGCAAAGTTTAGGCAGGTTTGCCTATAAAACAAAGCAAATCAGGTACAGCACAGCCTGAAATCACGTCCAAAACACCAGAAAGATGAGGGTGTTCGACTACCATGGATAAAAGGATGAACAGAAGCAAGGATCATCTCATAGTCAAGACAGAGAGCACATAAATACATAGATCTTCCCCAAACTCTGACACAAATTTTCCTGTCTTCTTCCAGCACTCTTCTATAGAACGATGCACACACCATAGAGACAGCAAATAGCACTTCTTAATTGCTATTTAAAATGAGCAGAATCAATGCTGCTCTGTCGGCAGCACTGCGGGAACACAGCAGAGGTCTTCTCTCCAGGAAAATCAATGCCTGAATTTCTGCTGTGAGATCCACAGAGAAAGTATCATCAAAGGAGGCAAAATGAGAATGACCAAGGCAAACAAGAAAACGTGAGGATGAGGCATAGAAGACAAATGGGATCCATGGTCTAGAAGAACAACCAGAGTCTAAAGATCAAGCCAAGAACTGGTCTGCAAGGCAGAAAGGAGGGAAAGCCATGAATCTGGGTGACAAAAAGGCTAAAGTACTTCCTTTTAAGGAAAACTGGCAGCTTTTTCCATGGCATTTCACCTCTGCAACACATTTAACCAACCACTCGTCTCCCTCCAACCAAAGTGTCCTGCTGGCTCATTGCAGTCCTGCTGTTACTTCTCAGACATGTTGAATATGGAACCGATTCTAGTCCTGCATCTCTTTTTCTGAATGCTCTTTTTGATCATTTCACTATCTGGCTTCTCTTCCTCCACTGAAACTGTTCCCACTCCAGTTATTCCATCAACATATTGTCATGCCAAGTCCCAGGTCTTGTCTGTACTTCTGCTGTGCATGACAGTTACGTGAAATGAGACTCCACTCTCTTCACTGGCTCTTTCTTCACTTCCCTTGCAGCCCCCTCCAAAACCCCTTTTTGGGTTAGAAACCTCTCTTTTGCACTGTCTCACTATTCCATCAGGTCTACCCTCATCATCCTCTTCCACCACCATCCAGCCTCATTTGTTCTCACATTACTGCTGCCCTCAACCTGCTGATGGTGACCTCTGTCTTGCCAATCACACAATACAAATATTCATGACCACTCTGTGAAAAACTTTGCACATTTACCAAAGGTCCACATCACAGCACCTAAACTGAATCACCTAAGTTCTTCACAGTTTAAACCCAAACTTGTAAAGTTATACAGTGAAAAAAACTTACTCTATGTCCTAAATCATACTCCAATAATTTACTGCCAAGTTTTATGCTAGCAATAAAACCTATGAAATAATGTCTACCTTAGGTTTGGCTTCCTCCATAGGCTGCTTTCAGCATTATCATGACCAGTTTATTTACATCATGCACTCTTAAAGCACAGTTTTGGTGCCCAAATCTGCAGCATCAGCCTCAGAATATCAGAATCAATGTGTTCACTCCTTTTACGCATCCTCTGAAAGATCTTTCGCTTTGCCTACCTACAGACTCCTATTTTTGGCCACCCCATCAATCCAAAATACCCTTTTACTGACACAGAAATCAACCTCAGCCAACTCACTCTTGCCTTTTAAGATTCCACATTCCATGGGTTCCCATCTTCTGACTCCTTTCTTCCATGTACCCCCCTATGATACTGTCCTCATTTTTGGCCACCTTGAAGCCTCCCCTTCTGCAGCCCAACATCTGGGCTGGGTTGCATCTTCATATCCCCACCAATTACAACAAATATATATCATATGCCCAAGTAAGTATGAAAATCACTTCAAGAAACACTATTATACGATTAAATACTGCACGTATGAAGTAATCAGGTCTATGTAGGTGGCCAACAGACATTCTTCTGATCCTTTACATTATTTCCCCCAAATTCACGTATTGTCCTGTTTTTGCTTTAACGTGCACTGCCTTGACTGTGTGTCGCAAAGCACCCAAAGCAGTGATACTGCAGGTGATTTCCCAGCAAGAAACACATTGTCTAACATTATCCATCTATCTAAATAGGCCTTGGTGTCTTAGGAAGTAAATCCTTTTGCAAAATGGACCCCTGTTTTCTGGACAGAGATACAACTCATCTATTTTTAGTTGTTCAATTTAGTTTAGTTTTTGCTTTCAGCGACATGGTCCGGTGGGAGGTCTCCCTGCCCAGGGCAGGGGGATAGAACTAGATGGACTTTAAGGTCCCTTCCAACTTAAACCATTCGATGATTCTAAGGTTTTTCATTTTTTAGAGGGTTTTGGGCTGTTTTTCAGTTATTATAGTTACATTTTTCAGTAGTTATTACAACGTCTGTAATAATTACATAGTAAATGTTAAAAACAAAAACAAAAAAGAGAGGAAATGTACACAGATAAAATTGAGCTACATAAGATGGATTCCAATTCTCTTTAGTAGGTAGAAGTTGGTCCTCAGTGAGATGTTGCTGAAGGAGACTGAAACCTTCCCATCTTAACAACACCGACCGTCTGGAAAAGAGCTGCACAAGACTTCTCATTCCTTTTTTTAAGATCTAGAATGACCACACTGAGGCATAATTAAGACAATTCCATCTTCACAATTGTTCAGCCCTTTGTCTCAGGAGGGTTACCATGAGCAATACCTTGGGATGCCCAGCGCAGGGTTTCCTTTAGAGTCCATCCACGAAGGGAGAGGATTAGTCTCCAGAAGGTGATTTAGAGCCCCTGATACTGGGTGTCCTTGGAAGTATCAGGGGACACCTGACTCTTCCTGATGTGTGTCTGGAAGTGCCTCTCTCTTACACAGGGATGACCCATTTAAGCACCTCTGGAATTTCATTTTCCACACCAGACACTTTATAATTATTCCTCTCAAATAAATATGAAAAAAGTACCAAAAACTAGGACAAATATTACTGTACTTCTTCTCACAAAAGAGAACTGAAGCAATTGAAAATGCGCTTTGTCAAAAATGTCAGTGAACTTTTATACATAATACAAATACTAGCAGTGAAGTTGCAACCTGATAAAACTGAGATTTTAAATGAAAGTACTACCCTGCTACTTATAATTCAAAGGAGAGTGACTTCATGAAGTTAAGCTGCTTGTTCTATAAAGTTGAATCAGACCAGCATGGGATTTCATGCAGAATTTTCTGGAGCCTAGCTCTATAATTTTAAAAACCACTAAAAAAATATAACTATGGAACTTAACTGATGTTAATGACCTGCCCAAATTTCCAGAGGTTCAGGAAAGGGTTTGGTGTTCAGGCTTTTGCACCTGTAATCCAATTTTGAGGCCAGACACTCCTCCCAGATGCCAGCTCTGGTGAATTGGACACCTGTTTGGAGACAAGTTTCTGCCTTTGCACCATTTTCAGCTGATGGATCTGTTCACCAATTTTGCTCACTTAGTGCAACTCACCGTCAGTTTGAATGGGTCTAAAAAGATGGAAACCTTCAGGGTGGGAGGAGAAGGGAGGAGATAGGTGAAGAGGTGCTTCTTAAGGAGGTAATATCAAAGTAAAGAACTTTACTTTGCACAGTCCAAGCTTCAGTGCCTTTTCCTTCATTCCCTGAAAACCACACTTCGTAAGAAATGTCCAGACTGAAAACTATACTTAATGCAAAGTTATAAAGAAAGGAATGAATTATTACATTGTCTCCACAGAACCAAGAAATTACTGTCATGCACAATGACAATGAGAAGGTAAGAGGCTTGACACAAATAATCCCTAAATCCAGGTGGCAGAACTGGGAGATGTGACAATGTTTTCATCTACTTTAAAAAAAAAAAAAAAAAGAAAAAGAAGAGGATATAAACAGACCCTAAATACTGATACTTAAAGGATAAAACCATCCTTTTATTTCCAGGACTGCATACACAATCCACATCCAGAGATCAAGCCACAGATCTCTCTCCCAGACCAGGTGAGGGGAAAAAACATCAAGTTGAGAGACAGTAAAAGACAGAAACCAGGTGAGGGGAAATACTAATATCAACAGACAACGAAAGACTGGGAAAAACCCACTCTCATAAAATGAGCTTCACGGAGGCTTGAAGAATACATGATCTGAATCCGAAATCTGGGAATATTTTGGGGGGGGGGGGGGGGGGGGGGGGGAAATGTAATATTTTCAAAGTTTGTTACCTCAAATGGCTCAAATTTCTTAAATGAGTGTCACAATTCTTTTTTTATGGTAAAATGAGGCAATTACTCTGAAAAAAAATTTGGAAATTATGTGATTCTCATAAGGAAAAATGAAAAACATGCTTCTCTTTCATATTTGTTACTTGATCATTGTTTTAAGCTATCCATTGGTAATTATGACATCACTGTGTTATCAGTATATAACACATGTATTTGTGTTATACTGATGAATTATACTGATGAATTATAAACTCTTGTATCAAAGACTTGTAAAGCGTGTTTTATAAAGTCTTGCAGTCACTGGATTTTACTTAACAAACTCAGAGCCCTTCAGAAGAATGAACACAATTTCTAATCATTAGCATTATCCATTACCCATTAAATCTTGTAATTTAATTAAGAGGAAAATCCCTGGATATTTTCAAATAATCAAACTGCCATTCCACACTCTCACAAAATAACCTGTGATGATTTTAACAATCATGTTTCAACCTGCAGACAAAAAAAAAAAAAAAAAAGAAAAAGGGATTCTTTTCCAGAAGCATCAATAACTGCTCTCACTCTTCCATTGCACAATCTGTTGGTGCGGCAGGCATCCAAAGGCATCTCAAAACACCCCATGAGTGTTGATTTAAAGGTTAACTAGTCATCTTTTTTTCTTTTTTTCCCCCCTTTTTTTTTTTTTCCTCCTCTCTCCATGTCTTCTGGTGGAGTTGCTCAATTAACTTCCAAGTATCATCTGATATGCAGACGGGGAGTCAACTCAGAGCGTAAAACATCCCACCGTAGCATCATGTTTGATTCCCTGGCCCTGGAAGCCAACCTCTGGCAGATTGAAGCCAGAGGCTGGGCTACTGGGACAAGGACACCTCTGAAGGTACATCTGGGCAGAGTCCAAACACTCCTACCTGGTCTGGCCTGGTCGGGCACTCTGAAGCCATGCAGCAGCCACCAGCTCTGACCACGGGCAGAGGAGCATCCACCTGCACTTGGCAACCTACAGACCACTTCACTCTGGTCTTCAGACTCCTTGGCAGGTCTAGATTTTCCCTCCCGGACTACACTTCCCAGAACATTTGCATTTGGCTGTGTAACTCTGGACCCCTGCCTAAAATGCCACCTCCAGACGGCCCACCAAATACATAAAGCAGATACTGGCCAGATCTACGATTCTACGATTTAGCATTAAAATATTCACTGATAACAACTCGGGGGGTTTTTTTCCACTCTAGATTCCTTATTTCCTCAGGTTTTTTCTGTCCCCTTGCAGCATAATTTCCAAATATCACCTAGCTAATTCTCCTTATTAATTCATTTATTGCCTTATCAAATTAGGTGAGAAAAGCTATAATTATTCCAACTGGCTATAGGCACATCCTCATTTGCAGAATTTCCTTAAAAGAGTGTAAAGACTTGGTTTTTAACTGTATTTAAGATGTGAATGTACTCCATCATTCACTCCCTTACAGAAAAGCTGGTTTCTCCCGGCTCTAAATTGTCCTTGGAACGGCCAATGAAAAATACTTCACTGCTGCTGTCACTATTATAGATTTATTTTTCCTTTCTTTGGTATTTAATGCACTTCACTTTAACAAAGGGTTTTAAATTTACTTATAACAAGCTAGTTCTCTTTCCTCCTCCCATAGGCTTCTGGATTAAGATATCTGAACTTGATGTGTGGTTACAACATCATTGCTCATGTATGTAGCATACACAACTCTGAGTACAATGAGCTAATTAGTTAAAAGTTAACCCTTGGTCCTGGAATGATTTTTTTTCTACTCTATTTTCCTCCACTGCTTCTCTCCAAAAGTGAGAACATCAAGAAGATCCCACCAGAGCAGGAATTTATTGCTTCTCCTCATTTCCTGTGCGACCTCCTGGAAATTATTTAGGACATCTCCTGAGTGCAAAGTTTAGGCAGATAGATAGTTTTCTCATAAGGTTTCCATTATAATTTTCAAAACTAGTAGCATGCATTTCTTGCATGTTTTACGCAAAACATGTTTTTACATACAACCAGACTTTCTGCATAACTAACCCTCCAGTAAATGCCAGAGGAATAGCAGAGAGAGGAACAACAGGGGAGTTTTAGTCCTTGGGTTTGGTCTCTCCTTCCCTTACCCAAACCCTTACAATGCCAGATTTGGGGGTTTCGCTCTTTTTGAACGAGCCGCACTGAACAGTTTGGAATTTATAATAAATAGCTGCAGCAAAACAAAAATTTTTAAGCATTAAGAATGATGCTCTTAATCATCTAATCATCCAGTGTACTTACTAGTCTTTCTTTACATGGACTTTAAACAAAATGTAACTTTTTTTTTAATTCACACTGAGTGGAATTTTTCTATGAAGATGGCTGCTGATTACAGCACTTCTTTAACAACATTTGGCTTGAGGTTTGGGGATTTTTGCAGATCAGCATAGCTAAACTCTGGCTTCGGGCAGACGCCCTCTACGATTCAGGATTTCTGTATCTAAGAGGTGAACCATTTTTGCACAGTAAATTGGCTGTAAAATCAGCAATTGGTGTCCAGGAACAGAATAGAGCAGCAATTTTTGCAGTAATTTTTAAGCCACAGAAGCATACGGCACCAAGTGAGCGAAATGCAAAGGATGGCAACTGCTGATCCAGCTTGTTGTCCATACAGAATACAAAAAATTAACGACAAAGTCCTGCACTAAATAGAACCTTAAGGGAATACAGCACATTTTATTTCAATAACCCCTTTAGTCTGGTTGAGGACTTGTAAGAGTGATATCTACTGTCCAAATTATTACAAGCCACTGGCTCTAAAAATGTTCTTAGGTGCTTACAGGGATTAAAAACCCTCTCTCCTCCTAATTGTTTTTTAAAAACAATCTTTTATAATTACTACCAATAATTTTAGCTAAAAAACCCCCCCAAAAAAACAAAACCAAACCAAGGAATTTGATGGGAAGGAAATGTAAAATACAGAGGCCAAGGGAAAAAAAAAAAAAAAAGACAACTAACACCTATACTTTCAATGAATGGTTTAGGTTAGACACATAACAAAATAAAAATGTGAAAATAAGCTCCACTGAAGATACGAGACAACTTGGACTTTGTAGTCTAAAAAGCAAAATACTTACTTGAATACAAAGTATAAAACGTTAAAAAGGGAAAATTAAGGATGCTGAGGGTGAGGCTCTCCTCTGAACTGTAACCAAATGGAAATGCCAGTTTTGTGTGAACAGTCTTTTGTCCATTTGAATTTCCAACATTTCAGACAAATTTTGCTGTATTTTTTGGCTGTTTTGGCTCTGCTGAAAGTAACACCAAGCAAGCCAGCTCCATTCTATTTCATGTACACCATCCATAAATAATTTTGGTTACTAAGTGCAACAATATAAAAAGATAACAAAGTCTGCCAACAATTAAAGAAGGGAATTCAATAAACAATGGTCCACTCTTGCCAAAAGAACCACTTTGAATGGTGACAATGAGCAGTCCAGGGTCATCAAAACGGTGTGTTCTTCCACTTTTTGCATGACTAGCAGCCAGCAAAGACTTACTTATAACATGAATCAACAACTATCAATGCACTCAAGATGCAGCCTCTCAATGACACTTGCTTTTTCAAAATAAGCCAGAACTTTGTGAGAACCTGTTATCTTTACTGATCTGATATGTCACCACCACGTAATTCTGAAGTATCTACCTGAAAAGCTACCCAGCTACAGGCTTTAATGAATTTATATTTTAAAAGGTAAAATTCTGCTCTGACCTGTTTTCGGACCGACGATATACATTTTTGAAAGCTCTTCTAGTACCATAGAAGTTCTGTTCACCTGGATGGAACCCATGTTTTCTGGGACATAATAAAGACTCCCCAACATTTCCTAATATTTTCCAGATACCTGATTCTCAAAACAGCAGGAGGCCATCAGGAGACCTATGTCAAAAGCTCTTGCTCATATACCCAAGAAAAACACACACAAATAAAAGAGAATGGATATATGTCCTTTCGTCTTTTCATAACAAGACTTTTCTGGAGATTTCAGAGGGATTAACATCTACCCTGCAAAGGCCAGCTTGCCATTCTTTTGTCAAGAAAAGCGTAGATGCTACACTGAATTAAAATTTATCTTGCCTAGAATGCTGTAATAAACCATTTTTATATTAAATATATTAAACTCAAGTGAAAAACAATGGTAGTCTTTCCAACATTTGCTGAAGAGATGCCAAAGACATTTGCAGTGCAAGCTAAAATGAATTTTATGGCAGTCACCTACTCCGCTAAAAAAACTTACTAATAAAATTTGTCTTTCAACACTGCTGAGCTAAAAGTTTCACTTGTTAACTGGATGGATATTCTAAATATATTTATTTAGCTTAAACATACATATACATACAAATAGTTGCACTGCAGAGGTGCACTAATATTTGGCAAATAACTACCCATAAATTTCTACCTTGCCAACACGGATGAGATTTTTAAAAGAAAGAACACTCAACAGTTCACAGTGAAAATGGAAAAGCATGCTATTAAGAATAATTTTGTAAAATGAGCTGCAGATATACGATACAAGCTACAATAACTGGAAACATTATCACCGGTATGCAAAAATCAGAAAAACTCTCAGGCCAGATATGCAATTACCTACGTTTAAGATGAAGTGTCACTGTCATCCCCACGGTCACGTCAGCTGCTCCGAGACCTCTGTGATTCAGAGCAGGCGAAGAGCATCGCTCCTGACGCCCAACTGCTTTTGAGAGGAGTTCTCAAGGAGTTCTCTTGAGCTTTTCCCCAGTCCTGTTGTAGCTATGGATTCATAAGGGAAAAACTGCAGAAAAGGCAGGGTCCTTTGGATCTTTCCAGCAACTGAAAGTTCTACTTCATAACAGCCAAAGTTTTAAGGCGCGAAGGAAGATAAATGTTCAAAACTAAGTTGTAAAGTGCTAATGCAAGAACTAGATTGACAATAACATGTTTTTAACCCTCACCTGCTAAGAAAGGTTTAAAATTCCTCAGACTGCAACAAAATTATTTCGGTACGTCAGGAATTTGAGCAATGCACCCCTCCTCCTGTTTACAGCTAGTTTTTTTTCTGGGTGTTTTGTTGCTGGTACACTCGCAGCAGGAGAAACGATCCACATCTATTTTAACACTAACTCGAGGCTGCTGTGTAATTTTCTAAGCCAAGTGTCAAACCCTGACATTTGTTAAAAAAAAAAAAATATTAAAATTATACAACCAAACAAACAAACCAACCAAAAGAGTGGTGGGTACCAAGCGTTTTGGGACACAAGGGGACAAAAGCTGCCTTTGTAGGGGGACGGCTCAAGGTGACATGGTTGTGGAGGGACGGGGGAGGCACCACCACCAGTGGCAGGTGCAGAATGTTTAATCTGGCCCTGAAAGGCCACCGTGTCCCCCGTCCCCCCCCCAAGACATGGCCACTGGGCTAACGGGATTGACACCGGGGGGAACTGTCGCGGGGAGTGCACCCATCCCCTGAATGGTGGGGGTCTCTCCCCGCAGCTGCCCAGACGTCAATCAGCCCAAGGGGAATGCTCCAGGGGTCAGCCCCGGGGGCTGGCTCTCTATCCGTGAGTCAGGAGGACAATGAGGGGAGCCCACAAAGCCCCCGGCATCACCAATGCAGAGGCAGGACGAAATGGAGGGGAGTGGGAAAGGCCTCCACCCCCTACCCCCCAACACAAAAATGATCAACTTGAGAAGAACAACCCAACCCACCCTCCTCCACGGGAGCGATGGGGAGAGCACGGCGGTGGCGCGGCCAGGGAAGGTTAATCCCACACAAAGAAGTCAGGGTTTTGTTTTGGTTTTGGTTTTGTGGGTTTTGTTTTTTGGGGTTTTTTTTGCAGCTGAAGGCTAAAGTTTAGTAAGGCTTATTGCTAAGCAAAACTGGACGCCCGCATCTGACCTTGTGGGCAATGCCCTTTTGATGGGAACAGCCTGGGTTTTTTTTTTTTAAAAAAAAATAATGCCCCAAACTCTAAAAGGCAATCACAAGCCATAGAACATTATAAATGAAGAGATTCATCATTTGCTTGTACAGTAATAATTAGTATGATTGGATTAGATTATCTGTTGACCTCCAAATCCACAGCAAGATGAGGCAGAAGCTTATCATCTAGGAGACGAACTGCAATATCCAGAGAACATGTTTCTGACAAACCCACTGCTAAAGCAGCCCTGCCACCACGTAGGTTGACAACCTTCACCTTTGCCCAGCAGGCAAGCTAAAAACAATTAAAATTTTGCAAACAATTAAAATACGTGAGATACCAGCATTTAGATGGGGATCAGGGTTTAAGCAACCCAAACAAAAGAGCAAAATGATGCAAAGTCTGCTTTTCACTTTGATACTTCTCCAGCAGTAAACTAATTGTTTTGCCTCCATAATTTACTGTCAAGAAAGGATTCATAACTTCTACATAGACACAAGAGGATGGAGGGCCATGGCTGCTACAACTGACAGCACAAACCCCATGGTTAATACAGGCATTTGGTTTAAAAATAAATTGCATGAAAAAATGGAGTAAAAACTGACTTGAAAAGTTTAATCACCTGCAGAGATGGAAGATCAGGGTCTAAAAATAATGAGGAGCTGCTTGTGAAGAGACAGGAGAAGCTGGCACCATCTGGCACCAGCAGTTTGTCAGGAGCGGGTCATGGTGGACCTGTATGTGCAGGAGAACATGGAGACGTCGAGAAGGCACATCTCCAGCCCTTCCCTCAGAGGACCATGCAGCTCAGTGCCAACTTGGGAAAACTACTGACTGATTTATCACCATGTCCGCATAAACAACATAAAGTCTAAAAGAATTCTAGTTTCCTCTGAAAGATCCGAGACCCGAGATCCACATCTCCTTGAAAAAGTGAAAACATATACTTGTGAATAATGGCTTATTTCCATAGCAATGCTTACAGATTTTCTTCAACAATGTCCCTCATTTGTAATTATTTTTATTCTTCAACCTCTCTTTTGCATACAGAAAAGGGCACTGAAGCTCACGATACTCAAGTGTGGGTTTTTTTTGTTTTCTTAATTCAGAAGCTGCATTAAGCAAAAATGTTCATAAACTAAACACATAAGAAACATTAAATGCTAGAGTGTGAACATTTTGCGGGAGCATTTCTCACAGAAATTAAAATTGGATTTCTTAACCTCTTAACCTAAAATGCAGAACAAAAAACGTACAATTAAAGTTGGTGAAAGAAAAATCTCTTTCCTCTCTAAACAGTACACTGACACAAGCTCACAAGAAATATCAAATTCTGACTAAAAGAATGTGAGAAAAAACCAGGGCGCTTCAGTTGCTGCAGATTTGTTCCTCTTTGTAAGATTTTGCTGTATATTCCTTTTCTCCCTGTGCAGTGGTGGATAAAGCCTTGAAGAGCTCTGTGCTCAGAGCCCAGCGATGGGCTGGAAAAGAGGGTCTGAAAGGTGGAGGTTGCTGTTTGGTTCTATGGTCAAATGGCGGGGTTTTTTTGGAAGGAATATTCTTCTAGTCTTTCAGGAAATGTGTGTAAATCCACGGTTTGCACACCCTCAGAAGTCAGAGATAGGGACTCTGCAGGTCCGAAAAAAATTCCACGTAACTCCTTGTAAAAAATGGGAACCCAGCAGAGATATTTTGGATTGACATCCACCATATATACACTACACTCAATTTTATTCCCTAATAAAGTTGTTAGAAATTGTTTTTTTTTTTCATGTTATGGGTGACAGAGAAGGAACCAAGTCATAAAATTTGAACAAACCCCTGAAGTGGTGGAAAACAAAACAAAGCTTATATTGCACACATTTGGTGTGCCATACATATAGATACAAGTTCCACTTGTGCACTCCTCTGGTCTATTATCAGTCATGATTTAAAGACAAAACAAAAAGAGGGAAAGATCCACTTGTGTTACACTGAATCCCACATTAGGGAGAGGAAATTAGGTCAGTCTGCTTAATTTTCCCATTGCTGTCAAAGTTAAGGTTCAGCTCCCATCTTTCAAAAATGAAGCAACAAAATAGCTCTCGAGTCTACTCATTTATTTGCTTAGGTTTTGTTTTGTCCTACAAAAAGTAATCTTTTATCTTTCTTCTTTAGATAACTCCTTTCTGAAAGATTATTTCCAAACTACCTCCAAGGAAAACTATTTTTTGATAATGTTTCTGTGAATGACAAATTCCTTGAGGTTAAGAAAAAAAAGATATAAAATTATCATCTTTGAATGCTATGAATGTTACTCATAATCGTTACAATAGTTGTTATTAGTGCCTAGAATTCCCAAAGTAGTGAAAGGAAATGTCAAGGAATAACTTAAAAGTGATGCAGGTCCAAGAGCAATGCAGAAGGTAAGCGTTATAAATGAGTACCTTCCTATTACATGAAGTGAACAGCCTGTGGTTGGATGTGAAAGAAAGCAGGACTACACTCTTGAGCAGTTCATTTTTTACTGCTGACCTTCAGTTTGCTCAAATACATAACGCCACCATAGTCTATTCATTTCCCTGTAAAAGCAGATTTCTCAAGTATAAGATATTATGTCTTTGAAAAAAGAAGTAAATCTTCTTTAGTTAAGCAGCAGGCAATGGGGGAAAAAAATTATTTAGGAGATCACTCATAAAGGATGAAATCAAAGCACCAAAAAAGACTGGCTACAAACTAAAGCAAACTTATAAATAGTAACTTCTCACATATATATATAGACAGAGGAAAACAGAACTTCAGCCCCCGTCTTTGGTAACTTTTGAGTAGTATTACTGTTTTCCTCTCTGTAGACTCTTCCACAAAATCAATCGTTACAAACCTCCAAACCATTTCGGAGCTGCCCTGTTTCACCAAGGCGGGAGATAGGACCTGCCAACAAATTGCTCCACTTTCAGTGCAGACCCATTTTGGTGTCTCTTGGGTGTTTCAGGTTACCAAAGCAAGAAGACCCCCAGGTATCGCCCCATGGGGAAGGGAAGCAGATTCACAGTTTTATCCTCGGAACCTCAAAAAAGGCATAATACTACATTTAAATGATCCCGTCCTAAGATTATTATTGTGTGACACGTGGTCTTCCATAGGAGCTCACTGGAAAAAATGTATTTTTTCAGATTCTGGACAACAAAGAGTTTCTTTTCATAAAGCAGTCAGAAGGCTCTAGAAACTTCAGCTTCTGCTTTAATAACAGTAGTAGAAATAAAAAAAAAAGAACTACGGACCTTTTCAAATTAGTACTCACTGTTCTTTTCCACAAGACAGACCAAACTGTGCAATGCTACAGATGGGTGA
Source organism: Scolopax mira (assembly GCA_004320125.1). Lineage (NCBI taxonomy): Eukaryota > Metazoa > Chordata > Aves > Charadriiformes > Scolopacidae > Scolopax > Scolopax mira. Next base: position 60,808 of record BJBW01020062.1, read on the forward strand.
ACTACAGTATCTTGAGGGGAAAATACGAAAAAAAAAAACCAACAAAAAAGCATGTTTCCCTATCAACACTTACAGTTTTCGTATAACTAAAGTGGTACGTGGAAAAGAGTATCAACATTGAGACACTGGCCAGGGTGACAGAAGAAAGGAGTGTCATTTTCAGGCTTGCTACAGATTTTTTTCATAGTTGGTGTAAGAGGCTTGATTTCGGTGCACCTGTTACTGCACCTCAGTTACCACTACATGTAAAATGTGTTTAATTCCCTTTTTCTTCCCTTTGAGAGTCTTCTCAGAAGTGTGACTAGATGCACCCATCGCACTAAGCACAGCAGATTCTCCTGCCAGAGCTGCAATCTCCCCATAAAAATTGCCTTACGTAGGGCAATAAAAATAATAAAAAATGTACTTGGAAATAAAGTTTTTACTTTTAGATTCACAATCACTAGACCAAAATGGTTTAAGCACTATCATTCCACAGAGCTGGACAGAAAGACAGACTTTGGACACAGAACATTTCTTTTTTTATCTCAGTATTTCTAAAGACTTTTTTTTCAGTTAAAAATTCAAAAATATGAATAGCCCTGTCATAAGTCAAAGTATTTTGACTGAGAAGTGTTGACGGCAGGAACAGCAGGTTCTCTCTTCATGGTGGCATCTTCCGACAATAGTAGACTTTGTCTATAAAGACTCTGATTTCTGCTAGTTCCAACAAGCACTTCAGTACATGCAGTTTGGGTGTCAACCAAAAACCATAATACCAAGTACAGCAAAGGCTCCTAAACATAACCCCTTCTTGGGACTGCAAGGCTCTGGAGAGCTTGTTCATGTCACCCAGACACCTTGACACAGCTCTCTCAATGACCTTTTTTTCCTCGCCAAGCCCTGTCTTCCCACTCCTTCCAACAAGCAACGCCAGCAATACTCTCCTCTCGTGGGCAGCAACATCCAAAACCACCTGAGAAGGCAAAAGAGCTCTCAATCCTGATTGTTCTCAGTCAATCAAGGACCACACTTCTTAACTCTTTGCTTCTTCTTGTACTGACAGACAGAGTGTTGTTTTCTCCCACCAGTCTTCCCTCTGCATCTGGACACATTGCATTAAATTCTGCTTGAAAAATAAGGATTTCCCGGCCTCCTGTAGTGATTTTTCCCTACATTTTACTGGGAAAACAAAGTCTAGGGAAAGCTAACTTTTCACCACAAAAGCGTTTCTTGCCTGGCTTTATCTTGCTATCACACAACAAACTGGGTTCCTATCCCTTCCTCACACACCAGAGAAACATGCACATCCATGCTCTCTGCTTTTATGAGTGAAAAATATGCTTTTTGTTTCCAACTTCTTAAACTTGTCCTTCATTTGAGCAATTGAGCTGATTTGCATCCTCTGGTAGCTACGAGATGTTAACACGAGGCCGTTTGCCTTCCTACTGATCTTTATGCAGATGACACCAATCTGTGTTGTGCTGTTGATACACCTGAGGGACAGGATGTCATCCAGAGGGACCTGGACAGGCTGGAGAAGTGGGCTCAAGTAAATCACATGAAGTTCAACGGGAGCAAGTGCAGGGTTCTGCACCTGGGCTGGAACAATCCTTGGTATTGATACAGACTGGGCAACGAGGTATTAGAAAGCAGCCCTGAGGAAAGGGA